>JABASK010000068.1:0-37106 GCA_019776465.1 Rambutanura hunanensis | reverse complement strand
TGGAGTTAACAAAAAAAATGGTAAAACCCAATGAAGATTTGGAGCGCTTTGTTTTTGGGCGTGTCGCACATTGGAGCAACCAACCCTCAAAAGCTTTAGTCGGAAAATTCTTGGGAACTTGGACGGAAATTATACAGCACAAAAAGAGCCTTACGAGAAATTCTTCCCGCCAAGCCTTCCGAAGAATTTGAAAGCGTGAGAACCTTTTTGTCTCGTACAATACCCTTACCGAAAGTTGATGCTCTCTATGAAATGATTCCTCACTCACTTTTTTCACATGGCCATAGAATGAGGACGGATTCCACTAAACTTCCAGCCACCATTCCTCACATTAAGCAGTTGTTATTTTATTTAGCACGTAAAACAAGTTGAACGCGCGTGTGTAACATGTCATCTACTACCGATTGATTGGATTATGAGTGAAGAGGGTACGTATTTCAGCTAAGTAAAGTGGGGAAGATTGCCTTATTTTTTACATAATCAAAATCACCTATAGTAATTAGTTTGGTTTTGTGCTTGCACCGCAAGTTTCTTGTGTAGCTCCTAACGCTTAAAACATTATTGAAAGTTACAATTACAAAGTATTAATAAAAAAGGTAATATTTGCTATTTGCCAAATACAAAACTTCTAAAAGGTATTTTCGTGTAAACAGCTGAAAGGCTGAAGCGTCTCTTGACTTCCGCGGGAAAGTAAATTTAAATTTAGAATTTATCAACATTAGGGATAAAGCGGTTTCGAGAGAATTCGAAAGCATGTTTTTGTAATGCGTTATTTTGGTTGTTCCAAACTCAATTACTTCGGCGATTATTCGCTTACCCTTCCTACTGGCGTTGAGCACAAATTGGTTAGAGTGTACCACAAGGTAATGGGCAAAACTGAATCTTACCAACTACTGGAATAGGAATTTGACCTCACTCCTCACATCACGGATCACGGCACGGGTAGACCGGTAGTCGAAATTGTTCCCGAAATACCCAAGCCACTTCAATGGTTAAGGAGCAGTTTCGTGATGTTGGACGTACACATAAAATGTAAGGAATATTTCAAAACAGGCTGAGGTTGGGCGTTTTTAGATATCAGCTAACCGTTTCGTCGAAAACGCTGATAATTAACTGAATATTATTAAGACTGCGTATTAGTTGAATAATGCAGCTTAATTGTTGTTTTGCGTGTTTAATGCTTTTTCTTGTACTGATAGATCCACCGTCCATTTTACTATTACTGGTCAAGAAGAAATTGTAAAGCAAGGTCATCTTCGAGTAATTGCTAAGCATTTGTATCAGCAAGATGGAAAGAGAACCCCGGTTTCATACGGAGTCCTGGACAGAAGACTAGGTACTTGTAGCAAAGAGGCACGATGCAATACTTGCTGGGAAAGGCCTTGTGGAATGTGTTGGTCACTTTGGATATGTGAATCTTGGGTTACCTGTCTTTCATTGTGGATATTTCACAGCGGTGATGGGTATTCTTCATTCAATTTGCAAGGTGAAAAAAACAAGGAATATAAGTTATTCTTCAAAAATGCAACTTTTTTCCATTTTGATTTAGACTTGTGGTCGAATTTTGCTCAAAGAAAACGACAAATTATGCCTTGAAACAACGCCTATTCAGGTCAAACCTCACTTATTTAGCACGAAAGAATTTGAAAAAGAAAATAATCACTATGTCTAAGAAAATTCACAAGTGCTTTTGGTGTGGAGCAATTAATGGGATCGTAAAACGATGCGGTGTTCTAAAAATTGCTCATGACAAGTACAGAAATTCTAAACGGTCTGAAACTTACACTGCTTTCAAAGGTAGTAATAAAGGCAGTAATTTTCTGGCAGATCATAAAGCACAGGAGGGGAAGCGGAGTAATTTAATCGTTTAACCAAACTTTATTTTTCTTTAGCTGTCTTCGATATTTCTACAGGAGGAAAACTGGATCATCTCGATCCATCCGTGGACATTCTTAATCCCATTTCAGTCATGCATTTATTTGAAAAGATTCCAAATGAGGATCTTCCTTTTCTTATGATGGGACCCGGGACTTCACCGATGGATCTCGTTATGACCAAAATTCCTGTCCCTCCCATTTGCATTCGACCTTCAGTTATCTCGGATGTCAAAGCTGGCACGTACGTTTATCATAATGTTTTAATATTATTTCGTTTCACGTCAAGTATTCTCTTGTTTTAGGAATGAAGACGACGTAACGATGAAACTGAGTGAAATTTGTTTCTTAAACGAAGTTATTGAAAAACACCGTGAATCTGGAGCTAAAATGGAAATGATTTCAGAAGATTTGGGATTTTATTCAGACACAATGTGCGCTAGTCGTAAATTCGGAAGTTTCAGGTTTACCATCGTTGCATGTTGGGAAGAAGAAAAGTGGGCGAGGATTTATTCAACGTCTGAAAGGGAAGCAGGTGGGACAATCGTTTAGACGGCTAAATTTCCCTGTTCAATGTATCGATTACATTTTACTACACAGGGGCGATTTCGCGGAAATTTGTCTGGGAAACGAGTGGACTTTTCTGGCCGTTCTGTAATTTCGCCTGATCCAAATTTGATGATTCAGGAGGTACGAATCTTTTTCTTTTAAAATTGGTACCTAGGATGACTGACCACATCCACAATACAACCTTTTGCTAAACATCATTGCAAACTCTTCCAAAAATTTAAGATATACTTTTGCCAGGTTGGTATTCCAGATCGAATGGCGAAAATTTTGACGTATCCTGAAAAAGTGACTCCTTACAACATTAAATGGCTAAGACGTTTAGTCAAAGCTGGTCCGGACCTTCACCCTGGTGCAAATTTTATTGAAAATAAAGACGGAACAGTGAGAAAGTACTTAAAATATGGTAATAGGAATAAGATGGCAGCCGAACTCAAATATGGGGATACGGTTGAGCGTCATGTTATCAACGGAGATGCCTTATTGTTCAATCGTCAACCTTCACTACACAGACTGAGTATTATGTGTCATCGGGCAAGAGTCGTCGAGGGCAGGACCCTGAGGTTACTCAATTTTATAACAATTTTGACAAGTGAATTTGTATTTAATATCAATTTTTTCTAATTAATATTTGAAAAAAAAATTTAACAGGTTCAACGAATGTGTTTGTGCTCCATATAATGCCGACTTTGATGGAGATGAAATGAATATTCATTTACCACAAACTGAAGAAGCGCGTGCAGAGGCTTTAGTTCTGATGGCGGTACAGAGTAAAATATTTGGTGGCGGTTTATTAGAACTGATTTTCTTTTTTTCTTCTACAGAATGAAGCCAATTTGATTACTCCACGAAATGGTGAACTTATTATTTCGGCTACGCAGGACTTTCTCACAGGAGCCTACCTCATGACATGGAAAAATACTTTTTTCACAAGGCCAGAAGCGAATCGACTCCTCATATCCATTGCAGCTACGGCACAAGAATGGGTAACACTTCCACCTCCCGCAATTCTGAAGCCCATACAACTTTGGTCCGGGAAACAAATTATGTCCCTCGTATTGCGACCTAACAGAAATTCTGTGATTAAAGTCAATATAAGATCCAAAGGAAAAAATTACACTGGACGAGACGAAGAAATGGATCCAAATGATACATGTAAGAAGTAACGATTTAATAAAAGGAAGTGGATCCTTAAAAAACTTTCAACTTTGTAATTGTAGTTTATTTATTTTTTCTATAGTTTTGGTTATTCACAATTCGGATATTGTTTGTGGAACCCTTGACAAAAGTTCTTTAGGGTCAGGTTCCAAATCAAGTGTCTTTTATGTCTTACTCAGGGATTGGGGTAAGGTAAGAGATAACCCAGTCAATGTTTGCAAGAGGTCTGAAATTGGCCTCTTCTCTTTAAAGCTTTACATAATCTTTTTTTTCCATTTCTTCAGGCTGCGTCATGTCTCTCGATGTATCGACTTGCAAGAGTCACTTCAAATTTTTTAATGAATCGTGGATTTTCCATTGGGATTGGGGACGTGACACCTGGGCAACGACTTTTAGCGGCTAAAGAAGATTTAGTTAGAACTGGTTACTCAAAATGTGAGTATCTTCTTGCCAAAAGTTCAGAAAACTTAGCAACACAAGAAGGTGAAGTGCTCAAGCAATTATCGGATATTCGTGACAAAGCTGGAAAGCTCTGTGTACAAGAGTTAACAATGCTCAATGCACCTCTAATCATGGCCCAATGTGGTTCAAAAGGATCTTATATAAATATATCACAAATGATAGCCTGTGTTGGTCAGCAAGCCGTGGGAGGACAACGTGTTGACTATGGATTCAAAACGAGGACACTTCCAGTTTTTCGGGATTACGGTAAGTCTAAATTTTAGTCGCTGTAGACTTACATGTATGACGTTAGAGGCATAAAATTGTCGTTTTTTTTAGACAGAAGTCCTGTTGCAAAAGGATTCGTCGCCAACAGTTTCTTCACAGGTCTTACTCCCGTAGAATTTTTCTTTCACGCCATGGCGGGTCGAGAAGGTTTAGTTGATACAGCTGTAAAAACTGCTGAAACTGGATACATGCAACGACGTCTAGTCAAAGCCTTGGAAGACCTCTGTTGCAATTATGACATGAGTGTCCGGAATGCAGAAGGGCATGTGATTCAACTTTGTTACGGAGATGATGGACTGGATCCAATGTACATGGAGGGAAGAGACCGACCAGTAGATTTCGATTCTCTATTTATTAATATAGAAGCTACTTATCTGAGCCGAAAAGACGCTCTACTCACAGATGACGACAAAAGAGTTCATCTAGAAAAGGTCAATGACCGTTGCAAAATTCGAAGGGATCTCGTTGTCACAACGGAATTTGAACGTGATTTGGTAGATTATGTGATGAAAACACCTTTCCGATCTTTAGCTCTTATTGGATTTATTACCAAAGCTTGGGATAAATTCTATCGGGCGAGAATGGAACCGGGTACTGCCGTAGGAGCCTTGGCAGCACAAAGTATAGGAGAACCCGGAACGCAAATGACGTTGAAGACGTTTCATTTTGCTGGTGTAGCTTCCATGAATGTGACGCAAGGAGTACCACGTATCAAGGAAATTATCAATGCCGCCAAAAACATTTCAACTCCAATCATTTCCTCAATTTTGCCTTCAAAAGATCCACAAGAAGCCATTGAGCTAAAAAATTCTTTACAAAAGGACATACTCAAGGAAGTAACAGACTGCATTGAAGAAATCTACCTTCCAGATGACTACTTTATTCTGGTATATCTCAACAAGGATGAAATGGCCAAGAGACATGTGACCCCGTACTCAATTGCTACGAATATTTTTAACACGCTAAAACTCAAAAGTCGAGAACGAGTCAAAGTGGTGGAGTCTGTCATTTATGTGTATCCTGTAATAACCAAGAAACGTGAAGCTTTCTTTTGTTTCAAGGCACTTCAGACGGCCATTTTAAATGTTCCAATTGTGGTATGCATGTAAAAGAAAAATCCTTTGTATTGTAAGATTTTTGTATCATAATGGAAGGTTTTTCGTTTAGGGAATTCCAGGGGTTAACCGGGCAATCGTCTCGTCGGATAGTTCTGGTATACTCAAATTATTAGTTGATGGATCCAATTTCCGTGGCGTGCTGTCAACACGAGGCGTTTGTCCTAAAACAACTTCCACCAATAATATTGCTCAGATTGAAGCTGTACTTGGAATCGAAGCAGCAAGGTTAGTCTTTTGTAGATTATAACCTTAATGCGATTCATATTCATGTTGTTAGGTCACTTTTCTGTTGTTGACTCAATTGTGTTTGTAAATGTCATTACATTTGCTTACAAACTATTTGCTCAACAAAAATTGATCATACGGGAATTAGGAACAATTACTCAAAATGAAGATTGATTAGCATACTCAATTTTAACTTCGCACTTAATCAATTTCAGATTTGTTTGACTTTGTGGCTTGCCTTTTCAAGCGCATTTCGTGTGGTAGCGCTCGCATTAGCTTATACGTCTCGTTTCACAGTCTCCCGGTTTTTAATTTTGACGATACTTAGTAGTAATCATCAGCAGCGCAAAGACCGTATAAATAGAAAGGAAGGATGTGAGCCTAATTGTTGACATTTTAGGACATGCGTAGTTAAAGAAATCCAGTTCACCATGGAATCCCACGGAATGAGCGTGGACAAACGACATCTAACACTTCTAGCTGATCTAATGACGGCGCGCGGAGAAGTTTTGGGAATGACTCGATACGGATTAGCAAAAATGAAGGAATCAGTGCTAATGTTGGCATCTTTTGAAAAAACAGCCGATCATCTCTTTGAAGCTGCATATCATGGAGAACGAGATCGTATTAGTGGAGTGTCTGAGTCCATTATTCTTGGTCTTCCTCTAGTGATAGGTACTGGAAGTATGAAAATACTAGCCAAAACTACACGAGGAGACAAAGAACCAAAAGAGAGACCAATGATTTTTGAATCGGCTTTAAAATATTGTTAAAAGTTTTATGTACCTTGAGAAAAATAATATGTTATATTTTTTATTATTTTGAGAACTTTGCTTTACCTATGGAACGACGCTTCCTAGTATTTAATCACTTTATATGTTAACAGTTTTCGTATCAATTGACGTGATAGATAAGATTATGTTAAGGCTAGATGTTTAGCAAACTCATTGTCGATCTTTGTCCTCGACCTTACGCCTTTTTAAAGCGTGTTTTAATTGCTCAATTTTTGTAAAGTTAAATTCCATGGCGTTGGTGGGAGAAAATGGACGAAAATTTTCGTAAGTTGGGAGTTTTGATTTTGGGAGTTTAGGAAGCAAATTAACGAAAAACATTTTTTCTTACTGTAGGAAACACGGGGAAAGTTTATACAAAGAACTGGAACTTCCCAAAGAAGCTACTGAAGCTGAAATAAATCGACAATACCGAAAGTTAGCACTACGTTTTCATCCAGATAAAAATCCAGGAAATGATGCTAGCCTTGAGAAGGTAACTTTGTTTCGAACTTATTCCTTACAAACATACTTTTAGTATCTTGGAACATTTTTCAACAAGTCAATTTTGGTTTGTAGTTTAAGCAAATCAATCGAGCACATAAAGTTTTAATCGATCCTCGAAAACGGAAGATTTACGACGTACATGGTTCTTTAGGCCTATTCGTTGCTGAACAAACTGGAGAGGAACCGGATCGTATCAACGTCATTCTTTCGACGTGGTGGTGTCGAAGTTTTATTTGCATCGGAGCTATCCTGACCGGGTGCTATTGCTGTCATTGTTGCTGTTGGTGTTGTGGGAAGTGCCTGCCACCTGAGGAAGACGTAAGTGTTTCACAACTTTGACCCTCAACAACTAAATTATATCCACAATTTTCTGAAAAGTCAAAATCATTGTCGATTATCGTCAACGTTACACAGGAAATTAATAGCGATGGTTTAAGATTAGGATTGAGCCATCAACATGGAGACCCCCCCCCATCAATTCCACTAGAAGTTTAACTGAAAGACGTAAATTATAATTGTTTTCAATACTTTTTTTTCTACTTTTTGACATTAGCCTCACAATTTTGAAACATTCGAAGAGGAAGGTTGGGAACAACAACGAAGTTCAAATTCTACCACGACGCAACAACCCTCGTCTAATTTTGAAGAGATTTATATTATTCCAATGCCACCAATGGATGACTGATGGAAATTAACTAATCTTAAATGAAATGAGAATACAATTGAAGTTGAAATGAAAGGTAAGATTCACAATTCATACTACTCCTTCTCTCGAAACGGAGTCAATCAACGCACAAAAAAAACCGATGGTTGTTGTGCAAACAACCAAATAAACAAGGAAATTAAAACAAAATAGCAAAATATAAAGCTCACAGTATATAAATTTAGGTTAAAATTTGATTAAAATTTGGTAACCATGGGTTTCCGTTTCCGTTTTGCACCGAAACATCGGTTTTTTTGTGCGTTGATTGACTTCGTTTCGAGAGAAGGAGTAGTAGTACTATTAAATTAACCTTAAATGACACTAGGAATCGACTGATTTTTTTCTAAAAACAAGGCGAGGAGGATTAGACAGTGAGGCTTTGTAATTGATAATGAAATGTGAAACTAACGTACTGTCATATTTTATACAACGCTTGAAATGAGTAGTCTCACAAAACACTTTCGAATTGTTCAACGTTTAGTTTTTTTTATAAATTCAATTCGAATAAAACAACATGATTTTCACATTCATAAAAAAAATTTACAAATGCTATTTACCTTTGGCCTTTAGGGTACATAAATTCTCAAGTCTAAATTTCCCACTTTTACCTTATCACGTAAAGGAATGTTTGAGCACAGAGAAAAGCTACAGTTTCAATATAAAAACAATTGACTCTCAAATCAAAATGAGATTAAACTGACAGTAAAAGTGGAATTGATTAGTAGTAGCCTTAAGAAAAAATCTAGCACTTACTTAAATTGTATTGGGCAGTGAATACTTTGTGTAGTAGTTCGGTACTGAATCCAAAACTCTTTGGTTGTGCCCAACTGCTTTTCCTATCATTTGTGATACTCTAATGGATGAATACTGTACTGCATACTACATATAATGTATTGCTCTAAATGTTACGACGTTTGACAATGGCATTGTTTTCTTTTTCACTAGTAGTAGTTGTAGACTCCATTGTCGTTGGGACGTTTTTGTGTTGCATTTTATTCTAAAAATGAAGTGAAAGAAAAAGATAGAAAATAGACACAATTTCTTTACTTCACACATATTATTCAAACAACTCAAAATCAACTAGGTATGCTTTCTTACCTGAATTTCTGACATGAATTCTCGACCAGTAGGTATGAGTTGATCCTGAACCTATAAGTAAGAAGTACTGATGTAACAAATTACTTTACAAGAAACAAAGAATAGAAGTTGAAATTACCTTGGCTCCTTTTTCGCCACCAAATAGTTTTTCTCTAAGTGTTCTCTTCTTTCTTTTCAGATTTTCCAATTCTTCCCTAAACTTGTCACAGATTGTGGTAGATTCTCCTAAGCGAGCTAACAGCTCCCTTTCCTTAGCTGACGCTAGTTTCTTACATTTGATCGTTTCTTCTTGTTCCAGTGCAATCCTAAAAATCATTCAAACTTATCCACTTGAAAATTATTCTAATATGACAAATGTTTCTTACTTTTCCCACAATATTCTACACTTATCGTAGGCGAGATCTAGTTCTTTCTGAACGGCTTCAGTTTTGTTTTCTATGATGCACTTCTGAAAACAATGTAAGAACAAAACATGTATCACAAAAAAAGTTATTGCTTAGTGCTTCGTAGTATTTCTATCAAGAAGAATTTTGTTAATGAACTGGAAATTGTATAATTTAAAGAAGAAAAGGGCAAGTTAACCTCTGCAAAGCGATCAGCGCTTTCTGTATAAAGCTTCTTGTAGCAATTGACCCAATCATCTTTTTCCTTCTGCAGGGCTATGACGCCTTTTTCTCGCTTCAATGCTTCTTCTTGTAAGGAACGAGTACTTTGTTCCAGATGGAGTATAATGTCTTCTAAACTTTTTACTTTCTTTTGTTGTGCCTCTAACTCTGATTGACTATTTAGTAACTGGTGTCGGACATCTTTGTTTTTCATAAGGATTTGTTGTTGCTCGACTTTCAGCATGGAAAGTTCTCCACGTAAGGTATTCACTTCTTTAGCTTGACTGTCACTGAAAATTCCACAAACAAAATATTTGTTGGTACTTTCCGTTTCATGTGAAAAGGATTAAAAAGAGATTCATATATACTCAATTTAAAAAAAAACAATGCAAAATTATCGTTTTTTTCAAATTTGAATCCTAACCCGGTTCGTCGGATGGCTTCGAGTTCTTCACATTTAGCATTCAATGCCGCATCAGTTTCATTAGCAATTTCTTCTAACAACACTGCAGTTGCTTTTAATCGACGATTTGTCTACAGGAAAATTATTGAGCTGAAAATTATTGAACATCTGTTGCTTAGTAAAGTGGACAATTGACTTACTAGATTGTTTTGATCGATTCTTCGAGATAGTTTTTCAATAATCTGTTTACTTTCGTCTAGTTCCTTCTCTTTAGCCACTAACGCATCCTGTTTCATAGAAAGAACTTCTAGAATTTCTTTCTTCATCTCCGCTTCTTTTATTTGAAAAAAAAAGTAAAGTAATTATTCTCAAAGAAAACGAAATTTTTAATTTAATTAATAAAATCAAGATTGTATTTACCGCTTGAAAGCTTGAAAATACTTTCATCCTTTTTTGCCAAATTTTCATTCAATTCTCGTATCTCTTTACGATGCGCAATTCTATGATGAATCTGAGATCGTTTTAGTTCTTCCACTTCGGTTGTCAACTCCTTACAGCGTTTTTGCAGAACTCCGATTTTCGATTCCAGTCGTTCTACGTCTCGGCGAACGAGCAATTCCTTGCTTTGGGCTTGGATTTCTTCTTTTGATTCGTTGTGAAAAGGTGGGACGTCATCACCAACCACTTCTTCGTTGCGGACATTCGTTTGGATTATGTTCGGTTCACTAATAACTTCTGTTGGTGCCACCTCGGTCGATTCGGCATCAGTTTGGCATGAAACATTCAGCTCCTGAAGACAAAAGAAACACTTTTAATTTTAACCTTCAAGTTTTCAAGCAATTTGAGGTTTAATACGTTTATTATACTAAAAGTAACTACCCTTATCCTATTCCTTACTCCTATCTTAGCCAATGTATTGCCTTTTTGGATAAAAAATTTCTGTTTGATATACATAGATTGAAAAGAATAGTCAACTTCACATATTTCGGACGACAATTTGGAAGTACTTAACTGATTTACTTTACCAGTAAAATAAAACTTGAAGCACTTTCAGAAACACATTAGAACATTTTTGCTTTAACTCAACCCAACAAAATGCTTAAAATAACATTTTTTTTCACTCAATTTCGAAAAAAATCATATTTCATTTTTTTTTCGCAGGCAAAGAATGAGAGTTTTGGGGTAAATAGTCATTGATTAAGGATTGGGTAGTCGAGGGTCATCTACAACATTAATATCAACCTTTGACACACGGGGCCGGGGACTTGCAAAAAATTCGAAAATTTGACTAAATCCGGTAATGTCCTTTGACCAAATCCGGTAACGTCCTTTGGGAGTCTGACTAAAATTGTTCAGTTTTAAAAAGTTACGTACCTGTACACATCGAGCAGCCAAAACAGGTAAAGCAGTTTCTAGTTGCCTTTGTAAAAGAGCATTAGTGGATGTCACAGTATTCAATTCAACTTCATATTTTTTGACGCGTTCCTCGAGTCTTCTTAGTTCAACACGTTGTGTCTCCGTAACAAAATCTTTTTCTTTCATTTGAGCGATAAGTTTTTCGTTGTCGTCATGAAGTGTATTGTTGGTGGTTAATAACTTGTTTAGAGATGAACTCAGATCTTCAACATCCTCCGCATGTCCTTTAACGATATCAGCTAGTGTTTTCAGTAGGTGCTCTCGGCCCATTCGTTCAGCTTCCAGGTCGATTCCCAACTCCTTCATCAAAGATGTCTTGGTAACAAGCTCTACATTCATATCATGCAAAGTGTTTCGAAGTTCTTCCATTTCCTTTTCAAATTGAGATACCACTTTGTCAATCTCTTCTTCATTCATTGCCACACTTTGTTTCTCGTCTTGGAAAGCGTGCAAACTTAACCGCAATTTCTGTATAAAAATGAAATCAACTTGAAGACTTACCTTGCGAAAAGCATTGATTTGCAGTTGGTTAGTGTTAGGAAAAAGGCAGCCAAGTTTAAAAAAAACCTGACAGCCAAAAATTGAGTTTCGTTATTCCCCAAAATGTTTATCATCTTGCCTTCTTTGTGAACATACCTAAATACCCTTTCCGAAATAAATGCACTTACAGTCCGACATTCTGTTTGAATCTTCAAAATTTCGGCCTTAGAAGCACTGAGTTCAGTCGAACACTGTTGAAGCTTATCTTCTACTCGAACCAGAGCGTCTTCTTTATCTTTTAATCGTTTTTGCAACATTTGTATCTGCGTAGTATCTTCTCTTTCATCACGATTTCCATCAAACTGATCTTTTGATAATTGATCTTGAATCTCTGTTCCTCGTTGACGAACACGAGAAATGCCAGTGTCAACACGACTTTTCACGTATGAATATTTATGCGTTGCTTTTCGTGTCTGCTCCATATTCTTGATTAGCAATTCTGTAACTCGTAGTAATAGTAAAGGATTCCTTCTCCAAGTCCAAACCTTCGACTTCTAAACAGAGCATTACCCATTACTATCATAGCTTATTGTTTGTTAGTATTTACTAACTACGTTGAATTACGATATTGTCCATAAAGTATTTAATGTTTGTAATGGCGTGTTCCCAAAACTAGTACCTTTCACAGGATCACAGGTAACGAAACGACAGCAACAAAGAGAAACTAAGGTTCGTTAACATACTACATGTAGTAGTACACTCCACGTCCACAGAGCTCACAACAACAACATGAACTAATGTTACTAACGAAAACGATCATACTAAACCTTTCACTTTTTAAATGTAGACAAGAGGAACACTCCGACTGCCAGAAGAGTGATCCGCCGGATCCCGTATACTACCGCTCACTCAACTGTTAGTTGCCACTTTTTGAAAAAACCCCTCAAGGTTAACGTTGAGAACAGGGAAGGAGGGGAAAGGGTTAGTCAGACTACACCAACATTCGCATCAGACGTCACTAACGTAGCTTTCCCGCCTTTACCTATAAAAACACAACCATACAACTGACCTGAAGAAAATTCAGGGATCGGCTGTCTGGTTAAATTAAATTGTTTACAGATAAAGGTGTGCTACTCGCTAACTGTAATCGTGCTAATTAAGGAACTGTCGAATCTTGCAGAAATAGTCTAACACACTTATAATTCCGCAGTGTCTTCAATCCCCTCCTCATTATGATAAGTTGGGAAGAATTACTCCGCTGCGCTGAAGCTAATAAATTTTAGTTTCGCCCACTGGTCCCCCAATGCCCGAATCGAGCCCAGTCAGACGGTCAACATCCTCAACATTGTCATTTTCAATTCCTCAAATTCGGACGAAATGAGAATGAGATATGACAGGAATGGAGTGGCGTAACTTTAGAAAAAATTATACAAATTTATTTTCCTTCTATTTCCCTTTGGCTCTTTGGTCCAATTCCCTTTTAAAAAGCATTGGAGCCATCCGGCTAAAACTCCTAACTAAAAGAGTTTGCTTTTTACGTTTTTCTTTCGCTAACGAGTTCGGGTTGCTATAGCATTTTGATACACAAACCGCTATTCTTTTATAAACTTCTCCTAATTATTAAATCCACTTCGTAAAAGTTGCAAAAATTGATAATATATTGTAATTTGTAATCGTAAATTAATTGATGCATGAAGATAAAACGAGGTTTAACTCACTTTTTATAATGGACACGGTATTTTGAGCACAGAAACTCAATGCGTAACTAATAGGCACTGATTGAGTAGAGAAAACACGGTGAAACGTTTTTGGGATCGGGTAAAAACAATTAGTTATTCATGATAAGGGGTCACTACAGTATCTTACAAAAGAAAAAAATCTCTAGAGTAAAACTTTTTCCTGGTTAATTAAAGAGCGTACTTCTGCTTTCTAATAAAAATGGTATGCTATTTGTAGATTTGTTGATACTTATCAGAGTCATCTACAAACTTCTGAATGACAACGCATTTCTAAGATGTTAATCAGATAATGATAACCAGGGATTACTCACCAAGACTTGTTTAATAAAATCATTAGGGCTTAGCGCTACGCATTGTAGCACATTAATATCAAAATATGTAGCATGATTGAGGAGGTTGGCGGCGGTGAAGGGAAGGCCGACACTGTTGGAAAGATTTGAATCTTCATAGATAGTCCTGTTGGCATACATGCCATGATATGGACTTTCACTTTGAATCCAATACTCCGTTGCCAAGTGATAGTAGTTCATGGCCACTATAGGGGTATGTGGGACGATGTCTTTTTCGTTGACAGTTCTACTAACGACCACATCAAGATTATTTATGTAATCAGCAAATCCTTGGTTTCCAGGTCGTGGTTGTCCGTAAGTGTAGAGTTCAACAGCCGTGAACTGAGGTGGAAGGACCTTCTCATAGTCAAGTCTGAACAGAGTTAAAGCAGCAATACTTCCACCCAAGCTGTGTCCAGTTATGACCAGCTTCGAGTAATTTTGACTAGCTAAGGTTAGAAGGTTGGCTAAAACCGACACATACATGCTACTTGTTGCGGCCCAATATCCAGAATGAACATAAACTTTCGGTACATTGGTCAATACAGGAGCACCTAGAACACTCGTGTATTTGGTATCTACTGCGATTTGACGTGTTAAAAAGTCTAGTACAACATTTGGCAAGTTGAGACTTCCGCGAAAAGCCAGGACGACTTCGTTTTTACTCCGATTCTTCGTAATTAAGCCAATCGTATCTGTGGAATGACCAACAACCCTGGCGTGAAATTCGTAGCCTTCGACCTTAAGAGGTCCGCACCATGGACAGTTGAAATGGCCATACCTCGTGCTTTGTTCGCAATAAGAAGCCCCGGCAAATTCCATGTAGTAGCGAATGTCTTCAGGAGACGCTGGTAACCGTGTCTTCAAAATATATGGCAACGGCGTCGTTCGTGACACTGGGAATTCATCCAGGAAGTAGAAGGCTTTTACCGAAGATGTCAAAATGAAAATAGTAGAGACAACTTTCCACATTCTTAAAATTATTTGTTAGGAAAGTGAAAAAAGAAGGTGGTGGAGAAGGTGTATTTATACCTCTTTCGTTATTGACGCGTAGCATTTGAGTTACTGTTCTTTCAGGCATGCCAGGAATGACTTTTGGTCAATTGACGGTGGAAGCTCATCCATCCGTGTCTGTTTTCTTATTAACTATCTTAACGTTTTTTTCTGAATTGATTAAACAATACTATACGTAGCAACTGACGTACGTAAGTTAAAATTATACATTAGGAATAATAGATAAAGATATAAATTGACAGTTTGCAAAGTTATACGCATTCCAGTTGGAATGTGTTAAATTAAACTGGTTTTGATATGTGGAAATTGTATTGGAAGTGATATGATATTATTTTAGGTCAAATATATTTTTATATTTGGTAGGTTAGGGAGAAAAGGAAGGGCTTTATCTATAATACCCTGGAATCTCTCGTGTTGTCAGCATTGCAGAGGTAGGCAGTACAATACAATGCATTTACAGCATTTTGTGATCCTGTTATAGCAGGTACGAAATTTGCAAATGCTATTTTTAAAAAAAATGAATATGAAAAAGCTATCTAACCTGTAAGATGTGTGAACAAAGTGCGCTGACAAGGTGAATGACAATATATGTAAAAAGCAAAATTAGAAACGAGAGCGTCTAAAGATTTAAAGTTAGTTAACCTCAAGTGATAAGTTAATTTAAAAGTAAAATTATATGAATACGAATGTTTTAGGCAACAAACAAGGCAAATTGTCAATTAATAGTTGATTAAGGATTTTTAACTTTCCAGTGCTGGAGTTAACAAAAAAAATGGTAAAACCCAATGAAGATTTGGAGCGCTTTGTTTTTGGGCGTGTCGCACATTGTAGCAACCAACCCTCAAAAGCTTTAGTCGGAAAATTCTTGGGAACTTGCACGGGAAGTATACAGCACAAAAAGAGCACAAAAAAGTGAATTTTTCCCGCCAAGCCTTCCGAAGAATTTGAAAGGTAGAGAACCTTTTTGTCTCGTATAATACCCTTACCGAAAGTTGAGAAAAGTGATCATGCTCACTATGCAATGATGATTCCTCACTCACTCTTTTTCACATGCCCATAGAATGGGGACGAATCCCACCAAACTTCCAGCCACCATTGACCATTCCTCACATTAAGCAGTTATTTTAAGCACGTAAAACAAGGTGAACGCGCGTGCGTAACAAGTGATCTACTACCGATTGAATTTTGAGTGAAGAGGGTACGTATTTCAGCTAAATAAGTATAAAGTAAAGTGGGGAAGATTGGCTTATTTTTTCATTAAGTTTTGAATAACATTATAATAACATCTTCTGTAATTTTTAGAGCACTTTTATTAGGATCATGTCGAGTTCATTGTACGATAATTGGGATCCAATGGGTGACGTTGTCAACCATTTCAAGGACGTGGCAAATTTGAATAAATACAGCGACCCACTGGGTATCACTGGCGAAATCGTTGGTAGCCATAAACTGACAAGGGATCAAATACCTTGCAAATTTTATAGGTACGATTCGAAGTCCAAGGACTGTGGTCGGGCAAGGTGCCAATTTTTGCATGGTAAGATGACACCATTTAACGATGTATTATTTAAACGAATAAGGTTTGGGGAGGTTATAACAAAAGCAACACAGATTAATCGGGTAGGGACGGTGTCTACTGTCTACTGTTTCGAAATCCCCCCCCCTCCCCCCCGTCTCCACAGACAAATCTTCACAAGGACGTGCCCACCTGTCGTTGCGTGGAGAAAGGACATTATTGGTCGACCTTGACACCTGTTACATGTAGCCGCCTCACCACTATTGCTTACCATAGTTCACTTTTAGTAATTTCGCATTATTTTCTTTAATATATTTCAGCACGAACAAAATTCGTCGTACCTTTAGTTCTAGAAGAGATAATTCTTTCTAATCAGCTGCAATGGAAGAAGGAGGGGGATACTGGAATATTAAATGTTGGAGTTGTAGTGGCCATCACGGATCCTGGAGATTTTTGTATTGTTCCCTATTCGGATTGGATATGCGCATGCAAGTTGAAGTACATCGGAGAAGAAAGAGATAGTATGCGTTATGCGAGCGTTACAATTTCTCAGTAGAAGTTAAATGAACCTTAATATGGAGAAGGCACTTTAATAATCATTTAATTTCCAGAGGAATGTGGATGGGGAGTAGATCGTGATCCGTTTGACAACATTGAAAGTAAGGCCAAGTTATTCATATTTTCACTAATTGTAGTATTAGCACGGCATGACATTTGGTTACTCTCACTTTTCTCTTAGTCACTAATTCTGGAATCGCCAATTTACTCAGATTATTTGAAGACTTTCGCCAATTTGATCAAATTGGAGAAATGCGCACAAATCTAAGTTGTGTCAATATTAATCAAGTAGTGGCTGTAAAATTACCTAGTGTTGGCCGAAATAACATCAAGGAATGGTATCGAGCTATAGTCCTGGAAGATCATGTATTAGGCGAATCCGCCGGTGTACCTCTATCACTTATTGACTACGGTACTTCAATCGATGCTGAATTTCCGCAAATAGCTCTTCTGCCACGCAAACTTTTACGATATCCACCTTTGGTAAGAAGACCATATTTTCACAGAAGTCCTACCTACTATGCTTGACAATTCTTAAATGCATATTTTTATTTAGGGATATCGGTGTTCTTTAAACGGCGTTAGTCCAATTTCTCATCGGTGGAGTGGTTCTGCCCAAAAACACTTTAAGGATTTAGTGTACGGAAAGGACTGCGTGTTTGAATTAGTGAAAGTGTAAAGTGACCTTGATTTTTACTTTATATCAAAATCAATGCACTAACTATAAATACTTGCTTCTAATTTCATTTTTCTCCTCAGGTCATACCCGGAAGATGGAATATTTGAAGACGATCCTAATTTGGTTGAGCTCATGGTCAGTACCAATATTGATGGAGAGTATGTCAATTTAGCTCAACAATTGATCTCGGAAGGAATGGGGATAGGCTGGAATTCATTTCCAATACAACCTAGTGCTTTCCGACAGGGAACAGAAGACTATAGAGCAACTGGAATATTCATGTCACAAAGAGCGTGTTGTCTAGCAAGCGATTCATCACTACATACTACAAAGCCTCGTACCAGCAGTGACTTTATCAGTATGATTTTTGGCGTCAACCCGATTAATAGGATAAATAGTATGAAGTACTCCGCAAATAGCCAACTACTTCAGAAACGCCAAGAGTCCACCTCTTCATCCTCCTTAACACTTTTACCTCTTCCAGAAACTACAAGCGTATTTTCAGTGAATTCAGTCAAAGTACCAGAAAAGTTATCAACGGCACACTCCGCACCAGGTCAAAATTTAGTTCATCATTGTCACAATGAGCCTAGCCACGTAAAAGAATCTCAAACAACTATTGCTCAAACTCAACCAATTCAACAACGAAAAGGAAAAACAAAATGGCGGCCACTGCAGTTATGAACTTATGACCTTAACGCAAGACACTTACGTTGACTCTAGGCTGTGTTCTCCCACTCCCTCAATTGAAAAACGAGAAATTTGTAATATGATTATTCTATTATTGTATTTAATTCATATGATCTTTATTCAACTAACTACTATTGAAACGTGGTAAGTCTCTCGGATTTTATTGAGAAAGTACTGTTTGTTCGGGGAAGAGCTCAGTTGAGGCTCTCCATAAATTACTATATATAAGTAATAGACTCTAGATATTGAATTGACACGTAAATCCTAAAAGTTAAAATTAGTACCAACAATTTAGTCCATAATTATAATAATTATAATTATAATAATTATGGAGTGTTACCCAGTAAGCACTAATGCACTAAAACTATAATCATTACTTCCCATCTCAAAACTTTATAATACAAGCAAAAACTTAAAATGTTAGGAATTGTAAAATTAAGTTATGCTTTGATGGGATAAAAAAGTGAGGCGCTAGGGTCTCATGTTTCAATCCTACACCTCCTTCCCAGGCAAATACCTGCATTAGTAAAAAGTTCCAAAAATAAAAATAAACCAATCATCAATTCTTTCCAACTATTTTAAAATCGTGTCCACCAATGCGGGTGCTTATGGGGTTACATATGTCAGGGTAAAAAAGTGGGATAAATGAAGTTAAAATATCGGGATAAGTGCAATAGAGGACTTAAGACGGTAGAGTGTTGGGAAAGTTACAAAGAGACAATTGTTTAAAAGTATAATGATATTATTTCAATTCAACTACAATTAAAAATTGTTTAGTCTTGTAGTGTTGTGAGAACTGGAAATGAAAGAAAGTGGAACTGTTCGTTGGGTAGAATAGAATGGCCGAGGTTTAGAGGTCACTGACCTTTTGGAAGTGATACATGGCTTTCTTTTCTTTAGACCCATGAGTCTCCGGCGGGTTGGTGGGATAAGTTATCTATGGAGTGCGTCACGGAATTAGTACTTTCTTGCCAATTTGTTTGTGTGGCTTCTCCTGATGGGCTGGAATTATATAAAGAACCCTGGTACCCACCACGGGAATTGGAACTTTCATATCCTCGATTCTTTTTCTTCTCTCGATTTACTTGGGCATAAAGGGGTTCTCCGGGTTTGACCTGTTCAATTCAAAAGTCAACATTTAGTCATTCTTCAAATGTCGCATACAAAACAAAACCCATGCGCCCAGGAATATCATCCAATGCAATTTGTAATATATGCACAAATCAAAAAGACAAAAGACGAAAGAGGTAGTAAAGGACCACTAGTCACTTTAGATACACAAAATAATGGTTAGTGTAAAGCAAAAATTTAACATGCAGTTAATTCACATCTGAGTTAGTAGTCTTAAATCAAGCACTTTCCTTTGTTATTGGAACAAATAATTAATCACAGCACAACACATTTCCCCTTTACGTTGAGGGAACCAATTCAATTGAGCTAAACTACAAAGTGATGAGGGAGAGGAACAATATTCAACAAAATAGTAATTAATTCAAATTTGAAAATTGTAAGTCTACCAACGCACCAGACGAAGAGAAGAAAGGAAGTGAAGAGTATTTTTCCCTGGTTTATTTACACAATTTACTGTCCAGGCTAAAAATAAGTAGAAACAGGAAAAAAAAATTCAAATCCAAATATATTACTTCATCCAACAAATTAAAATAGTTATCATCAATTAGTTTTCAAAAAATGGCTTTAAGTTTAGTGTGGGTTAAAATGTAGAAAAATGTTACGCAAGCGTCAACCCTTCATTTTCTAGAAAACACGAACTTGAACAGAATTAGATTGTTATCCTTCATTCGCCTCACTAATTTTTTACTAATTAGTTGTCTTTAACGCATAACTGGATTGCGATAGAAAATCATATTTGAGGAAATTTAATAACTAAAATTTGTGAATGTGTGTTACCGGTGGTGATGGGTACATGCGAAAGGCTCCAGGGGGTGGAGCATGAGAACCTTCAGGATAAGGCATCGCACTTCCCAATGGAATTTCCTCTCCCTTAAATACCAAAAGGTTATTGATTTAAAGTGTAATAAAATGATAATAGAGAGTAAAATGAAAATATGTTTAAATACTTGAGGATATGATGGGGGTGGACTTTTGGGTACAGAATTGTTTCCTCTTTGCATAGTTTTGTCTTCATATCTCGTCCCACTCTGACTTGCCATAGGACGATTTAGAGTTGAGTTAGCATTGTTGACTGGAGATCCAGCCGAGTTGAGGTCAGTTCCACTTCCACCAGGTCCTGGACTACTCCGTCCACCACTTCCCTTACTAACAAAATCCTGTTCTGTCCATCCAGCCTTCTTGTAAACATCACGAAGTTCCTAGAAAGATACAACCAAACAATTTGACTAAGTTTGGTACTTTATCCAAGTAGTCAAGTCACGTCTTTCTATCCCTCATTATTGGAACGTGAGTCGAGTGGTTGTTTCGTAAGGAAGTAAATTACCTGATGTTGCCACAACGAATACAAAACTTGTGAGGCAAACTTTACTACACGAGGAGAAAAGCGTCTCTTTTGCTGAGTTAGGAAAACAAGTCTCTCAACTCCGTCTGCTTCCAAGAGTGATCTAATAAGGAAGGAAATAGACAACAAATCAATTCAATTCACACGCTCACTTCTTCATCCAAAATGCCAGGTCAAATAAGAAAGGAAGAGGAAGGAATGTACTTTTCCTAAGTATAGCCAACTAACGATAACCAATCCTTTCCAACACAACAACAGTCAACTATTATTACCTCGAGAATTCTGCATTTTTCTTGATAACCTCATTGAGTGTGGCCAAAACAGCTGCTATTGTGTCATCTGATGTACCCTGATCAAATGGCCGTCCTGATTGCAGTTTTTGAACTAAATCACGCATCGCATACTTTCCTAAACCGCAAACACATATGTCAGTTTCCCTTTTTTGTAAAAGATAGTTTTCAAATTGGGGTCCCACCTATGAGTTCCTTATTCCGTTGGTCAATGGCCAAGTTACGAAGTGCTGTGGCCACAGCACAGACAACTCGGTCAACTTCCATCCGTAAAAGTTCTACCAAAACTGGAAGTCCTTTTTCCTTCCTTACAGCTGCCCTTATTTCGATACTCGGTTGCCAGTAGCAAGCTGCCAAATTTTGAATTGCTCCAGCTGCCGCTTCCAACGTTTCAGGATTTGAACAATTTGATAAAAGAGCCATATAAGCCTGCACAACCTAAATATTACCAAGAATATTTCTCATTAGTATAAAGAGTCATCTCAAGACGATCGTAAGGTCATTAGGTTATGTGCATAAGTTTAGCGTTTCTTTACTTCTGGTTGCCACAAAAGCTCCATTCCAGTAATGGGTTCTGCTCTATTTATCTGACTTGTACTCCTTGTCGTCCCACTTCCACTATTTACTGAATTTCCTTCTTTGGGGGACGATGACAAAGCTGCCTCTTTCTTTTTCTTGGCTCCAAAGCAACCGAGATTATCCCCTTTGGCCGTTGATGTGGCCGTGGCTCTGTTTTGAGCTATTGGTGGGGGATGCTTATCATAGTTGGGATCTTCCACTTCTTGACATCGATAACTCAAATTTCTAAGGATACACACACAATTCTCCAAACTCTTGTCGTCAATGTCAGCTCGGGAAAGGACTGATCGCACGACATGGAGTAAAGCCTCAACCAAACCTTCACATTCACGCAGTTTCCGTCGAGCATATTCGCCTGCAGAACTAACGTTTCTGAAAAGTTACCAAAATTAAATTACATTAAAGAAATTCTTTTCCATTAAACTTTTGAAAATAAAAAAGAAGCAAAAACTTAAGGTAAAAATGAATGTGAAAAAAGTGGAAACCGAAAGGAGATGAATGAATGTTACCTAAATACACCCGAAGCATTTTTGAAGACAGTTGACCAACATGGATCTGGATTTGGAATGTGGTTGGGTCCTGTTCCACTAATATTATTGCGCTCCCACCCACTATGTGGAATAATCACGACGTTCACAAGTGGCACAGCGCCGTCGTCAATAATGGCCTTTTTTAATTCCTAAATTCAAAATGCATCAAAGGTATTTAAATGAGTACAAGTAAAATAGTGGTAAAAGTTGTGAAAATTGAAAGAATTTTGAAGGTTACCTCGCAAGATGAGAGGTTCCAAAGAACCCCGGATACAAGTTCTTTAACCTCGTTATCTGGTGTTTTCTTAAGCAAGCGCACAAGAGATGAAATTCCTCCTGCACTCTTGATAGCCTTCTTGTTTTCATCATTTTGACGACCATATGATAAATTTCTGAGCGCTCCACATGCATTTCGATGAACTTCTGGTTGATCATGACTCAGGAGAGCAACGAGGGGAGGAATCCCACCGAGGACACGCGTTTTGGTCTTTACTGGATCATCCATGTAACAAAGGTGCTGGAGATACGCAGCGGCGTTGGCTTTTACAACTGGATTCGGGTTCCCCAAAAATTGAATTACTTCGTGAAGGTCAGGATCACGCCACCTTACACCTGAAATTACAAACATTTAATAATTATTAAACCCCATCTTCTTCCATGCCGAATCATTATCCTTCATATAAAACTAACGTACTAGCACGAAAAGCACAAGAAATACCGAATGGTTAAAAGCATCAGTTTTTGCAAGCTCCAATGCTGCTATTGGTTATGTTTAAATCTCCAGCAAGCAAAAATAATTATGCTCCTAACGGGAAGCTTTTGTGTCAACTTTAGTTGAATAATGTACTAAGTTAGTTCAAGGTTCAAGGCTATGGGTGTTTGAGTTGTGACCTGAGTTGAAACTGTCACCAGGGGAATTGTCTTGATGATTATGGTCATGTGATTGAATATGGCGGTGAAGGTGGGACGTTGAATTGGATATCCTTTGATTGCCATCTGCACTAATGGTACTACTACTATGATTTGTGTTTTGAACGCTGTGAACATCCGCTCCAGCAGGAGAAGGTTCTTGGGACGAAACTTCTTTTACTTGATTATCCATGTTGCTACGTAATGTCGTACCAGTTCCACTTGCGAGGAGGTATGGACGGACTGGAAGGTTACCATAGTGCGAAGTAGACGAATTTCCAGGTCCATTTCCAGTTAGAGTTAGTCTAGGACAATTGGTCCAAGGCACATCAACCGAATATCCACCATTTCCCCGCCTCTCCTCATCTATTCATCCTCAACAACAAACAATAAACAAAACAAAACACAAAAATGAATCAGCACTAGTCTACATAACATGCTTAAAACAGTGCACAAAAAACACACATGCACAAATTACGGATAGAATTCCAGTAATAATCATTTCCTATACAAACTTTAGTATAAACCAAGCATTTTTCAGTTAACAAACTTTGGCTATTTCGCACTACTCCATCGCATCGAATATCCATTTCGTTTTTTTATCCTCACCAATTTCTCCATAGTTGTTGGGATGAGTAGTTGATGGAAGGTATTCTGGACGAGGGGGTAGCATCCCGGAGTCTATTTCTTCATATCCAGTCGGTGGATACCCACCGCCCTGTCGCATGTAGTCTACAACAAAATATACTCATTAGGAATTAGTATACGACAAACTAGACTTGACTTCATAAGCACAATTGGTAGCAATTATCACCATAAAGTCACAGTACCCTTCGAACCGAACCGTGCGCTAGAATTAATAGAAAGAATTCCATACGGCGTCACAACTGTCACATCTTTTTTTCACGCTTGATTTTTTAAAAGAAGGGCATTGAGGGGACAAAATCCTTTCACTTCAGTCCACCACCACCACCAATATTAGAAATACCCACAAGGCTCACAAAAAACCCGTAAAAATCGACAATCAACTGACCTAGCGCGCGGTGACAACCATTTAAAATTTCTTTTTCTTCCCTGTCACGTGAATTACAACTTAAGTACATTAAGCACTCGATATTAAGCATCAAGTACATTAAGGACTAGAACATTTAATTGGATTCATGGAGGTTTCTAAATATTGCCGTTTTGGATTGACATTGTGATAATTGTGCCTGCATCTATTCATGAATTCACATCTTGAATACTTTCATTTCAAGTATTAGAGTGTGTATTTTGAGGCTATGGAATAAATGATAAAATGAGATGCTTTCTCCGGTTGCAAAAATCCAACCGCCTCACTTATGCCGGTGGAAAAGAAAAGTGAAGAGAGTTGGGCAAAGGAACCCTCACATCACAGCAAAACACCTCTTCTGCCGCAGGGATATGAAGATATTTACTAGTTACCCAAACCCACTTCCGTCTTTTAGTTAAAACCCACGATTTTTGTTCGTATAGTGGTTCTATTTGTGGAATACTCATGGCAGCCAGCCAACTACCTCACCAACCCCTCAACACAGCTCAGTACGAATCCCGCAAAAATTACTTCAAATCTCTTTAATACTTTTAAACAAAAGAAAGTTAGTCATAAAAGTGAGTAAGTAGTCTTAGAAAAAAATCAAAAGATACTTCCTTTGCTCTGGAAATTTTGTGAACGTTACCTGCATTTAACCAAATTCGAATAGTAGATTTTGGCATTTCTCCTAGGTTTCCCTGGACAGAATTCCAACATTTTACAATTTACTCACACGATTCACAAATAAAGTAACATTTGTCACAAACACAAACACTTTTTTTTCTTGGTGCTAAGGACGGACGGATGTGAACATATCCTGAAGGTGGGACTTTGGGCATCAATCAAGTTCCTGTCCCACAAGGCCACTTCCGGTAACCGATACTTTAAGACCACAAATAGCCTACACCTCCATCCGCCTCCTTCCAACTTGGCGACACCCAAATACACTTTCCTAAATCATATGAGTCCCAGACGTTATCACACTGATCCATGACCTTTGACCTTAAATACGTAACCACAGCCAAACCTTGACTACGAACATTGTGAAGTTTGGAAGAAGAAATTGGCCGATTGACGTGTTGTTCACAAAGAAAAGAAGAGCCGAACTTCGTTGTGTTTAGGCTTAAATTAGAAGGAGGTTTCGTGAAGCAGAAATGAATAGGATTTGAACAAAGTTGAAAAAAGAAATGGAAGTTGGAGTAATCTCGGAGAGGAGTGTGTTATATCCCAAATGTCACACTACTACTCCCATCTCCACCTTCCAACACTCAAAACCCATCAAAAACATTATTAACTTTAGAGACAAAAGTAAAAAAGTTATGAGGTTCTCAGTCCACAAATTGAATGAATAATCATACTTTCTAAGATATTAAATTCCCTAGCTCTACTAACATTTTCAAAACAAAAGGACCCAATTCTCAAAATCTATAAGGAACGAATCTCCTTTCCCACACTTTCAAAAACAATAGGCAAAAAGATGAGACACACAAATATAAAATCAAGAGTTTGGAAATCCAGACTAGGGCTTCGTTTACACAAAAAGTCTCTAATTTACTTATTTAAAATAAATAACCCGCCTAAGCCCTAAAGATACCAAGTTGTCTACGTATTTACCAAAAGAAAGGCGAATTTTGCAGGAATAACTGTGTAACTTAAAGCCAAAACGTATGAGACGGGGGGAGGGTAGAGGCGAAGACTACGAAAGGTGCAAGGTAAAATTGAAGATGTAAAGTCATGTCGTACGTAAGGCATATAAATAATAATTAACGGTGTTGGAACTGGATCTTTCGAACTTAAGAGAGATAAATGACACTTTACTTTACGTTTCCTACGCATAACATGCTCTACCACCACACTTTTACACCGTCTGTTTTTACACAAAAGAAAAAGGTAGGAGATGGCATATGATTTGAAGTGAAAATGAAAGAAAGGAAAGAGAAAAGGGAATTGGGAGCGGAACGGGCGGGAAATGATTTTTTGTATCTTTGGGAAGATCTAATCTACCTGAGTTCAAATGTCGAGCAGATGGTGATTGTGAAGTGTTGGTAATTGAGAGTGGAGAATTGGGTCCATGTCCCACTGACATATAAGGATAAGCACGAAGATCTGGCCCTCCGCCATAGTTCCTGTAATCCTCCTCATACTCAACACCAACATCATCCTCGTCTTGACCTGGTGGGTCAACATAAACCAAGTCAAAATCAAACCAAACAAAATTATAAACTCCAAATCAAATATCTACACAAAACAAACATGCACAAAATAATGAGTAACTTGGAAAAGACAGGAATTAAACCAAAACCGCCTCCAAGTCTCTTCCTCGTAAACTACAGTGGAAAAACATTTTTGACTTTTCTTTCTCCGGCTTTTCCCTCTATCCTCATTACTTTCCATATTCTTCCATTTCCCAACAAATTTCCTACGTTACATAATTTCCATTCCAAATTAACTATTCGAATTTTACAAAAAAGCCTTTTCAAATGATTTTAAATATTCCCATGACTAAAAATAATGCGTTAAAACATAGTCGTGTCTCTCTCATCCATATTCATTTAGTATAGTGAGGAATTCAAACGTCCTATCATTCTTCTTTCCTAACTTACTCCACCACAACCTCACACCGTATCCCACCTCCATTTCTTTTTAGTTACACAACTTTTTTTTAAACTTTTTTTATAAACTTTAAATTTCATTTTGAATTTGACTTGATTCGAAAGCAAAGATTTAAGGGTTACCTGGTTGGGCGGACAAAACCCCTCGACTGTAGTAAGGGTCTTGTAAAGGGTCATAGGTCATGTGTTCAGGTTGATTTGAAACATAGTGAGGCCTTGGAGTAGTTCCGTATGGAGTTGTACCATAGTCTCCCATTTGGGACGATCCACCAGCAGTCCCACGTCCAACACTAGAGTAGTCCATTTGTTGACCATCAGGGCCCATCTGCTGCAAATCCCGAATTATTTGTGTCACTCTCGTCTCCTAACGTTTTAAAAATACATACTTTTAAACCAAAACTTGTATTTCACTCTTTAATTTATAACATACAAAAAGCTTAGTTCCGACTTTGTTTCTTGTCGAATAAAAGGTAACATGGTTAGACAGTGTTGTTCCATGAACTGTGATCTTTGACCTTCCTTACCTGTTGCGATGACGAATTGTGTTTAAGTGTTCGTGATCCGTTTGAGTCAATGGTGATATTATTAGTATAAGGATGATGATGGTGATGGGGATGGGGGAGGGTATTAAAATGTCCTTGTGTGTTCCCTCCACCCAATCCTCCTAAGTTTTGGTGGGACGAGTTGAGTGGTGTGGAATTGTCGGATTCAGAATTTAGTCTCGCCTGTCCATTCGTACCTCCAACTTTTAACTCACCTTTTCCCCTGTCACAAACATAACAACAAAATAAACTTTTTTTCAACAAACACATTCTTTAAAAAAAATACAATTTAAAAAAATAAAGTATAAGTTTTACAAGAGAAGAAGTCTCATTTATGTGTTATGTCCTTGCGTTTCTCTTGATACAAGTGGTTGGATTGGAAAAGTAGTGCATTGACTTGAGCTAATATTTGAACTCGCAGAGCACTTAAGAAATCGTAGAAAAGTTATCAAGTGAGTTGAATTGAGGGGAATAATATTGAGGGCATAGTTATTAGTTGGGTATTATGAGAGAATTGAAAGTGTGGAAATGTATAGTGGAAATCAATGATTGATTTCTACACTATTCTTACCTTGCAACGTCTCCTTTACCGAATCCCACTTTCTCCATGCCTTTTTGTCAAAGCCAAAATAAGAAATAATTTGAGTAAGTGGAGTGTTGAGAGAGAATGGACTTCAATTGCAAAAGAGGACAAGACGAGAAGCCACGTGTACAAAGTCAAAACTCAATCACCAATTACAACAACTTGTAAATTTTCCATAATTGTAAACAAATGACGATTACTTCTACCAAGAATTGGAACAAAGTAAGAAACCTGCCAATGAAAACAACTAGAAATGACAAGATATGGAACCATATTCTTTGTTGTCAAAGTCAAAAGGTCAAATAGTACACAAAGCCAAGCTCCACGTCCATTACTTCACTCAATAAAATCCTCGACTTCAAAATGACCAACGAAAAAGAAAATAGAGGCGAAAGGAAAGAAAGTCTGATGCTTTCACTTGTAAGTAACATGGGAATATAGCGTACGGAAGGAGACCGTGCAAGTTGTATCCTTTTAGTCCGATTGGCCGGCTATCAACACTAACACAGCGGATAAATCCTTAAATCCCTCAAATTTTTCTTACAATTAGTTACCAAAAGACTAATTTGCATTAACTAAATATAAATTTTACTTTTTTTTCACCTGATGGACGAATACTCAGTACGTGTAATGACAGTCCTTTCTTGTCGCTCTTGCGTCACTTCCCGCCTCACCAGACTGGAAAGTTATATGTAAAAACAATCTTACTTACCTCAAAAATCCAGGATTACGAACCAACACAAGTCAAACATCTTTAACTTTTCCAACCAAAAAATAAGTCCAGCAATAGTTAATGCATTCATGATAAACAATGCAGGCAATAGCCAGAATCAAAGAAAACTTAAAAAAAAATGAGAATATCCGCAAAAGACAGCACAAACGCACTTCAATAATTAATTAAATCAAAATAATATAATCGAAAGCTAAAAAAAACGTTTGACGTAAAGTACAGATTTGTTTTTGAATATGTAAAATACTAATTAGGAAGCCTGATTGAGTGGACAAGGCTGAACTAGTACGAAAAGAAGGCTAAAAAAATGAGTAATACTTTAATACTTACAGACAGGCATCTCCATTTCTGTACGAATTGAGAGCTGGACTTTGAAGATTCTTGCTCATTATTTCTTACCAATTTCAAGAATTTATGTCCAAAAGAATTGGGTCCACTACCCAAAATAAATCCTCTAGAATAAAACCTCTGGGCTGAGTCCACTTTGGCTGGGTCAAGACCTTCCCAGTTAACTCATCTACATTTCAATTGAAAACTCACAACGTATTTAAAGTTTGAAATGTTTGAAGATGACGGATGCCCCTATTCACTCAACTCCTCCACTTTTCAAAATCCAAGTCCCTTAACAAAGTTGTAAGAAGCAAAACATACATTCAAGTTTTATTGGTGATTCTACAGTTTAAAAATAAAATTGTTACGTGGTAACTACCTAGCATTTACCCAATGAAAATGTTGCTTAAAGTAAGATTTTAACAAAAGTTGTCATAGAAGAGTTGGACGGGAAGAAGACAACGTTAGAAAGAAGAACTTAGCAGGTTTAAATCTTTCACTGAATTTTCCCTCTTCCGGAATAAATTTAGTAAACTTTCTCCAAATTCAAACCTTGTATCCAATTTAAGTTAAAATGCTAGTTCCTTTTACTCAACTGCCCATGCTTTTATCTAACGTTCCTCAACCACAATTTTTAGCTTAAAGGTTATGCAATAATAATTCAGCTTTTTTTTTAAAAAAAATTAGTATAAATCCACGAAGCTAACCTAATGCAAAAAGCTTGGAGTTGGACCTATCCTGTTCTTTGATTTTTCTGCTCCTGCCAATGAAAAGACGGAAGGATACAGGTGACGGAAAATACAATTAAAGTTAAGTAATCAATTCCTGCCCTTCATTCCCATCCTTCTTCCTTCTCACCGCAAAAACAAAACAACAAAGGACAATAATAATGATCTTGAGTAACAATATTCAAACTTTAAACCGCAACCGACATCTTTTGCGACGAGCGCAACTCAACTTTGCCCTGACTTTGCTCTGATATCAAGTCCTACTCCTATAACGCAACTCAAAACTTCAATAACAGACAGTTTAAAATTTAATGTCCCAAATTCCAAAATTGGATCCAGGCACAAATATTGTGCTTTAACACCAAAACTTTGCCTAATGCTGCTCTTCTCCACTGTCACCAAACCCTGTGTGACCCTACCCCGTCATGTCATATTTATTTCCCTAGTGTGTGAACAAAGTAAAACGTGGACGCAGCAAATTGAAGGAATCTATTATTGAGATTGTATGCTATTAACTGGGATGGGAAAGTGGAGATTTGAACTTAATCAGAAATATTGAATAGTTTTTAGAAGTGCTGTTCGAGTAATTTATTTTGTTGCGATTGGGAGTCGAATCTCTTAGTGGAAAGGCGACACGAATGACTCATCATTACTTAGTCAGACATTTCAAGTGTATCTTCTTCTTTTTACAACAACATCCATCCTCCAAATCAATGAATAACGTCATGGAACAGAAATAAGTGTCCTCTTAGGCTCACAAATTAAAATTAAAATGCTGTAAAATTGAAAATAATTGGTACAACATACTACATCGATTGTTTGGAATTTCGTTTGATCTTTTATCTTTTACATACATCCAAATGTTCTATACTTATTACTACTCCTTCTTATGAATTTGAATCAATCAACGCCAGAAATTTACTTAACACCGGCTTCTTACCACCAAAGAACAAGTGGAAAACCGATGTTGTCATCTAATTCTAAACGACGACAATACATTTCTGGAGTTGATTAATTCACACTTTTAACAAGGAGTAGTAGTAAAGAACTTTCCGTTGTTACAGTCCACTCTTCATTTGAAACGGAATGCATGAATAGAATTTAGAAATCAGTAATCAGTATACAACTCATTTCTAAATTCCATTCAATCATATGATTAAATTGAGCATAACTCTATTCGAAGTCATGTCATGGTTGCATGGTTGATGGTTGACCATCAATATTCGAACAAGGTTATGACCATTTCCAATTCAATTTTGATCTCCCTTTTCTCTACGTTTACAAACAAGATTCACAAACCTACATCATCGCCAACTGTCTATTCAACCAAACAACTATAAGCCCATAATTGAATCATAGCTCAATACTTCTACAAAACTCTACACGTAAAAAATTCCAGCTAAAACTGTTTTTGATTAGTTCATAATTCCTTCATAAATTATCAATAATTGACATACCTTGGTTTCAAATATCCATTCTGCATTGATACAGTACGTCCCGACTGCGGTATCCGGCCGTAGGTGGTTACAAGTCGAACTATGATTTCACTTCGCAGCGGTACAACGTACAAGGTCGCAACACCACGTTAATACTGGAACTACTGTTCAAGGAACTCGGTCAATATCAATTGAGTCTCCGTTATAAGTTGTCGGAATGTAGAAACAGAAAGATAAAAGTTTCCAGGAGTGGAACAAAGTGAACTCCCTTATCAAAAAACCTAGAAATCGAGCTACATTGTCAGTTTGTCACCTATCGTAACCTTCTGATACACCAATGACGACGAATTACAGGCAGCGATAAGAAGGATGCAGAGTATTACATTACCTCGAGTACTGTGGGCTATTCTCTTGTCCTGCCTTTGGTATAATTAGTATTGAGTAGCACGGTTACAAAGTCCAAGTGCAATGATTGTGTGCATGTATGGAGATTTGGTGTTTTGATTATTTTGACGGATGATCGTGGATCCCTGGTATGTCGGATCGACGCCTCCTTCTCAAATGGCGGATTCCCTCACACGGTACCAATACCAAACCAACCAAGTATCCTTTCGGTATTCACTGTCTACTTGCTACGTAAAACTTGGTCCTTGGTTCTTGACTTTTGGAAGAGACCGCATTTGTACCACAGAAAAATCATCACACGCAAAACATACGCACACCCACAGCCGACAGCCTCAACACTCAACTACACCAAACCACCCGCCCACCAACTACGCAGCCTTTCAAAATATGCAACGCGATAAAATCAAAGTATCTTCATACGTTTCAAATAATTGTACTCGAATACAAATGTAAGTGTAAAAGAGTGAATTCCAAAGGGTTCAGTTTCAGATTATAAGTTAAACAAAATTCCAGTGTACAGTTACAAATTCCTATTTCGCTGAAAAATTTTTACTAAATAAACAAAAAAAGTTTTTATTTTCTAAAGGTAAGAAACCTCTCATAAACTGTAAAGTTAATTTTTTGTTTCAACCTTCTTTAATTAGGATTACTTTAATTAAACTTTTTATGAAAAGTTAACTTAGCTTAGTTACTATGTATATTTTCTCTTTACGTTCCAAACCTAATATAAAAAATGTAGTGCCGGACAATTTTAAAAAAGTGTCACAGCTCATTGAATATTTATTTTCGAACTTAATCTGACCACCTCCGCACTTATATTCAATTCAATTCAATCGAGTGTTTATTGACTTGGCCTTTGTCTTATTAATTAGAGTTGAACTTGAAGTTTGTTTAAAGTTATCAGTTAACTTTATATACTACCGAGTTTCGAGGGTGTGGTTAAAATTGAACGTTGTAGGTTTGTTAAGACAGAAGGTTTGAGTAAAATGAGTAGAAGAGTTCGTAAAATATTAGTAATTAGTAATTAAATCTTAGTTCCATATAATTTATGGTTGAGACAAAGTTCTGAGAAGCTTAGAGGCGTAGCTGGTGTTACAGGTACAAAACAGCGTGATTACTCGGGGAACTCATCCGTATTTCTTCGGAGGTTAAAAAGTTGAGGGATATGATGTAAGATCGGTTATTTATGCTATTAGACACGATATGGAGGAGGTCGTTAGGGTTGGATTCCGCACTTATATGAAATTGTTACTTTTATATTTTTTCTTCAAAAACTACAAGTTGTTTCTTTGGAAAGGTAGCTTACCTTACAAAACAAGTAGGCGTGCTGGATTGGGGATTCAGCACTGGTCTTCTGGACATTTGTCATGAATACATACTAAGAGAAGACGTTGCCAAGGCAACAGGCCGGTGCGCGAAACTCATAAAGACATGCCAAATAGTTCTAAAACTTGATAAATTGTGCATAGCTTGCGATACCCGATTTTCTTTCAACAGCAAATTTCACACCCGAAGGTTGCCTTGGCAACCCGTTATTAGCAGAAACTCGGGTACCGCAAGCTATGCACAATTTAGCGGCGTTTAAAACTGTGTGGCATCTCTTTTATGAAGTTTCGCGCACTGGCCTGTTGCCTTGGCAACGTCTTATTAGTATGTACTCATGACAAATGTCCAGAAGACTAGTGCTGACTCCACGATCCAGCACGCCTACCTTTTTTGTTTTTTAATGTGTTTTTTTAATTAAAAAAAACGTATTGATTTTTATATTTGTATAAAAGCGTAGTCTGTGTATGGACTTTCAACCCTCCTCAGTTCCTATGGGATTTGAAACCTTTTCCCATTTTATTGGATTCTCTTTTAACCTCCCTTTCCTTCGCCTCCTTTTCCCTCCTTTCTTTCCCTTTTACAAAATTCAAATATTTTATCTCTAAACAAAAAGGGAGGAATGGAATGAAGTTGATTCAAATCAACCGCCATCTTCCACTTTCCAATCTACCCAATCAACTATCAATTCTCACAAGATGGGTCTAGTTCCTAAACTCATCATGGAACCTTACGAATCTCTTCCAGTCTTTCTTATTTTCGATGTACAAATAACTAAACAAGGATTCGGACTGGATGTACTGGATGTTAACAGAAACGTCATCTCCTACACAATATTAGCACGCGATTAGCTAGACAAAATTTAGCCTAATTTGTTCTAATTAATTGATCAGTTGAAAGTAATGGAAATACTATTCTATCTAAATGTCTTTTTGTATTAATAAAATTATGTTTGTAAGCCACATAAAAAGTTTACCGACGTAAACGTGTCAAATTTGAACATGAGCGTAGAAAACCACCAAAAGTTGAAAATCAATAATTATTGAAAATAGATAATAGCCACCGCATAAATTCCAGCATATGCACAAGATAATTAACATATCAAAAGTTATAAAAAAAAATTGCACCAAATTTGTTTTTTAATTTAATTTTTAAAAGTTTCAGTGTCCAAAGAATTTGGGTGAAACAAATTTTTGGAAACTTTAATTTTATAAATAAAAGTTGAAAATTACAATCAAGTTAAAGGGAACGGCTTTATGTTACGACATGCTATCACCTTCAGCAGTAGCAATAGCATCTTGGCTCACAACTTTTTCGTTTAAAAAAAAACACTATTTTTTTTCAAATAAAATTTTGAATATAAGATTCAAAAAATTGTCAACATTAAAATATTAAATGAATATTTACTGTTGAAAAAAGTGAATATTTGAGTGTTTTGGTCTTTTATTTCACCGGAGACAAAAGAATTGGGTGGACTAGAATACTTTTAAATTGTTTGCAATTAAGGTTGAATAGAAATAAAAGACAATAAAAATAATGACAAAATCATGTACCTGTTAAATTAAATCAAATTCACTACACCTTAATTAGTTACTACAGGGGGGTCTCAATTGTGGCAACTACAAAATATGATTGTGCAAAATACAGTTGGACGAAGTTGTAAGTAGATTTCCCAACTTCCAAACATATTGCCATTCTAAATGCATTTGGAATGGCAATATGATTTTTAGGGCTTGGGAAATGTGCTTACAACTTCGTCCAATTGTATTTTGCACAATCGTATTTTGTAGTTGCCACAATTGAGAACCCCATGTACTAACATCTAATCATACTTTTAGAAAATACTTCAAAAAGACAAAAAGTTACCCCCCTTGCCCTCTCTCTAAAACTTATACACTTTTTCCGAAAAAGAAAGTTGAGAATTCCAAATTGTATGAATGCTTCCAATACCTTTCCTTGTCTCTTCCTTATTTAGTGTTTAAGTATAAAAAAGAATTATTATAAAATAAGAATAGAAAAAGAATTGTTGTATAAAATATTTAGGTTTTTTGTCACAGGATACATGTACCGGGAAAGTGGATTAGGGTAGTGTTAAATAATAAAGTAACTTAATATCTACTTGCTTCATGGAACTTTAAGAATGAGGAGACAATTTGGCCTCTGGACAAAAGGAAAATACCAAAGACAAATATGTCATATTCATCAAATGGGAAAGAGGAACAATGATAGTAAATGGCATCATTTCAAATCCAATGAAAAAATTGAGATTTGTGGACAAGTTCGTGATTGATGATATGAATAAGGATCACAACCTATGGCTCAATGAGTCCGGATCGGGTCATGGATGGGTAGAATTGTCATGAAGCGGAATGTGGTTGGTCTTAGGTGTATTTGGTAGAAAGCCAAGGGTTCGTAGAACACGACTTGTTCGTTCTATCACCTCATCCTTGTACTTCCAAATCATTGTGTCTTTAATAGAATTTTGACGATATTCTTGATCACAATTTTTTAATGCGCGTACACAATCTGCACGATAATGTTGAAGTTGTGCCAATTCTGTTCCGACTGGAAATGAAGTACAGGATCCATTAAGACAAGCAAGTGGGAAGTGATTGTGGAGGGTGATAACTCTCTCTGGGTTATGAAAACACTTGACATACTGACCAGGTTTCGTGTAGTTACGAGATCGGTACACGTGCTACAAAGTATATACAAAACAACATAATAATCATACATATATGGAAGAATAATGGTTGGTGCGGAGTAAGGACGTGATTGAATGTTGTTAGACATAGGAAAAGGAATAAAGTAATATATTTAGTACTTACTCCACACAAATTAGTAAGTGTAGTTACCTGGAGCATGTGCAAGTATTTGGGTATTCCAGGCCACCAAGTATGTCCGTCCATCATATTATCCATAAAGTAAATATTTCGAAAATTATAAGAAGCTCTCGAATCATTTTTCGATAGTCGAGCTTTTCGATCAACTTCCATCATCAACTCTCTCCAGCTCGATCCACGCATCGGCATAATGACCTTACCAACAAAAACAAAGACATTTAAATTCACTTATTCATCTTTTTCTTCTTAATGATTATGAACAAGTTTAACTAGTTAGAAAGGTCACTCATTCAAAAAAAATAATTAATTTATGCATTATCGAAATGCACTTTCTAACTTTCTCAATCTTAAATATGTTTTTTCAACTTTTCGGGACATGGGAATGTGAAATTAGAAAAGTGTTGTTTCGTTTCAAGATTGACTTTTCCTGGTCTAAATTTATATGTTACCTCATCGATATCCAAAAGAGCAATGTAGTCGTATTGGTAAAGATTCCTGTAGAGACAGTCGTTGTAAGGAATCACTTCGTTCTGCCGCTTGTGATTAACCTTATTTTCAATTAAAATTTCAATATTTTAATTAAAAACTAGAATTAGAAAAATGTGTACAAAAAATTATTTTCAAAACAAAATATTGTTTTATTCTAGGAGATCGGTAAAGTTTCTTGCCGTTACCTTTTTGCCCAAGTAAACATGGCGAATTCTAGGGTCATTGGGTTGACTTCCAGGAAGTGTCAAAGGCGTCACATCAATTTGACCCGTGTTTTGGTAATAACGCAAAATCTAAAAGGATGCAAAATGCCCCAGTTTCCATTTAAACAAAAATACCGATTTTTTTTCTTCAAAATTTGAAAGTGTTGGAATAAAATACTGACTTTTGTAATATTTGGATGAACTGCTAGTTCATAGAAGAAAATTTTGTTAGCTCCAAGGATACCGAGGAGTTCAATCCATTCAACTAGACGAACTGATAAATCTTCATGCAGAAAGTCAAGCCCTTTTACACAAACAGCAAATCCATCCTTAACTACTGGTTTCTTAAATATTATACGCATGTTGTTGTTGGCATGGTGACAAGGTTTTTCTACCAGAGAGACGGAGGAAGGGATCTGTTATAGTCCGCAAAAATTTACAGAAGAAACATTGTTACAAATTCAATTCCATGTTTTTTATTCTATTTTAGGAATGGAGTGAGAATATATGTATGTACTATAGGTAATATAGCTACTACATTACATATCTAACCTTGCCATGATGGCTCTTGGGCAGTTGACATGCGAGCAAATATGGCTGCAACACACCTTGCTTATAGTTACCCCACTTACTGAACCAAATATACTTGTACTCAAACACCTGGAAATCAAATTAGAATTTGACGTTAGAAAGGTCACAAAGTCATACAAATAATGTTGACATTATTAATAATTAATAGTAATATAGATGTGGCGTATAAAATTGTATGTTATTAGACTATATTTCTAACCTGTGAGAATACAGGTTCAGATTCATTTCCAAACCAAATTTGGCACCATGAACTCACATTCGGCTCAATTCTATCCATCATT
>JABASK010000067.1:0-37197 GCA_019776465.1 Rambutanura hunanensis | reverse complement strand
AAACCTTATCCTGTTAACGGTTTTTACGTATTTCTTCGCTAAAAATTCAGTCTCTCAACTGCATCAACATAAAAATAAATCCGTAGCGAAAGGGTTAAAGAAGGGAATCCACCGGCTAGTTGTCTCGTTGGACAAACCCATATCTAAAGTCTTCCGAGTATGTCTTTGACATACAGTCCAGAAGACTAAAACCAAGTTTTTGGTTAGGTCTCACAGTCAGTTATTTGGTGCTTAGTTCCTATTTCATAATAGACGAAATCGATAACGTCTAATAATAGTTTACTATCCTTTTCACTACACTACTATAGGTAGTACATATAGTGATTATTAGTACCAGTTTCAACGAATGCGAATTATTTGTGAACATAAAAAATGCCCACTGTTTGCCTAGAAAAACAGGTTGTTCGGGATTCGGATGGGACTACAACACAAACATGTGCACCGTTTTCGTGGTTGCGTTGGAAAATTTTATTGTGTTGCACATTGACATTACTAAACTAACATAACAACCAACCAAAAGGCCGGCTTGGCTTTTCTTGACCTTCTCCAACACAACAGAAGCGTGTAAAACGGTTTTTCGTTTGCATTTTCTTTATTCACGCAACTACCTACTTCTTTCAACGAAGTTATTGCATCCTCCTTTATTCGTTACATCAACAAAAGTTCAAGTTACTATTAACAAACATTAGTGCATAACCCCTCGACAAAATTTGTGCACAAAATTGCACAAATTTGTGCACTTTACACAGGACAAACGGTGAACCAGTTCATGCACCATGTTGCTAAACATTGTACCGTTGTCGAAAGAGTAATTTCCAATTTGGTTTTGCCGAACAAATTCGGAATACGAACGATATGTAGCCGTAAGTGTATTTCCTTAGAACTTAAGGAAATACACTTCGCGCTATCTCAAAGTTAGTAAATGTTGTATTTGTCGTAAATTTCTGAGCAGTCCACATTAATCCCACGACCAGTAGTGTTATTTGAACGTTAAACCCGTTTAGTCCGAATGACACAAATACGTGTATTTCTAATCCAAACATGAGAGACGAGACACATATTTGTGTCATTTTGTTTTGAAATACCTATAACGGTTCAATTTAGTAGCCATGGCAATTTGCTGGCGAAACCTTTCCCGTAAACGGTTTTATCACATTTCACATTTCTTTTTTTTTTTTTCAAAAAATGTTATTGAAGATTTGGAAGATACAAAAAAAATAGACCCCAACTTTCCAATTTATAATTATTTTTTATTTTTATGTTTTTACTTGTTATATCATACAGACTCCATTTTCAATCAGTGTTATTCTAAATCGTATTGGTATCGCGGTATCTAAAAAGCTAAAGCGACGAAAGTATCCAGCGAAAAATTATTTTTTCGATAATATTCGAAATCGATAATTCAAAAAGTATTATCAAAATACGAAGACTCCACACACCAGCAGAAGATTCAAAACTTGCTTATAGAATTATAAATTGAGTCTTTCTAAATGGGCATATTAATTGAAAATTTTAAATCGAATCAACTGGGTTTCACGTGAAAAAATTTTCTTCTATTTCAAGTTCACTGGAATAACTACGCAAAAGAAGACTTTCCGATTTCCTAAGTAAAGCTTCACTTTGACGTCATATGCTCTCTGAAATTTAAGAAAATGCGGATTAGTAAACGGAAGTGACAAAAAGTTAACATTATACCCGGGTAGAGGGGATAATTAATCGCATCAGTAAGCGTTAGTTAGTTAGTCCTCCTAACCTTTGGAAATGATGCTTTGAGTGGAATAACTGCCGAGTAAGTACGGCGCTGATTGGCTCCTTCACGACAACTAACGAATCCTTTGCAAGCCTTTTTTGGTAAACCCTTCAATTCCATTTGCACTGTCGTATCCCAGTAAAGCCCGTGCCGGGTAGCCGCTGGTATTGATTCACCTGTTAGGTTCAATCACCATCCTTAGTTTCTCAATTCAAGTAAGGGTTAGCTTAGGTTGACATGTAATGATTTAGAATCAATTATGATCAAAATTAAATTATATGAATACTTGGACTAAAGTCGACTGTCACTGTGGCGTTGGCTCCGGCGGAGATATCACATGCGTCATTCGTTCTTGTAGAACAAGGATCCATTGTTACGTTGTAAATAGTACTGTTTTCTAAAACAAAATAAGAAATACCGTTACATAACCGCAGTTTTGTAAAGTTTAAGCTCTATACCCGCAGTAACGTTTTCTGCACTTTTGATCGAATTTCTATGATCAAAAACACCCACAAGAAGAACGAATCGATTAATGATTGAAAACTTATATAAACCAAGTGCCTTCTGTCGTTCTTTTCTAATATTGTTAAGTGGTATCATTAGTGACCAGCTCGTGCTTCATCCAATCACATGCGAGGTTTATTACGATAATGTTGTTGATGAATACCCAAATTAGCATAATTTTTCGTTCATGCGAAAACTTTTAAAAGACTTGGAAGGCGTTTCTAAAAATTTTCTAAATTCTAATTGAAATTCATGTTTAAAAAATCTAACATCCGGGTTTGACATTTTTATAAAATTGATAAAAAAAAAGAAGTTCTTAATTAAAATTTTATCAAACTTACGACTACGTTCAGCTGGTGTTCCATCACAAAGTCGATAATCGACGGTCGTCGGGTCACAATTAGCAAAAACGAAAATGAAAGCAGAGAGGACAAAACTCCAGAGAATTATTGACCTCGACATGTTGATACTTTTGCCACTAATATCCTACAGTTAAAATGAAAGTTTTGTTTAAAGCAATAAACTCTCCACAAACGCTGGAATTCACAGTTTCTGAACTTGATGCTTCTGGAAGCAAGAGTCAACTGAAGTTCCTAAGAAAATATATGGATTTGCCTTTGAGTTCCGCTGTTCTGTTGAAAAAAGGAGCAATGATCCAGATTGAACGTCGACCAATGAGAATGAAGCTTTTATCTAATTTATTAACGTCTCAGCTTTTTTTTTCTCAACTGGACTTTTTCCTTGTCGTGGCCATCATCATACAAAATCCTGAGTAAATATAAGGGCATTCAAGCTTAAGTAAGCTTGACTGTTCTGGATTTTAATCGTTGACAACGAGTGACATGAATGATAAACTTTTGGTAGCGTCAATAAAATGAACCCTATACCCTGTGCCAAAAAGCCCAACGAAATATTTTTTTAGGAAATGACGCACAAACTTCGAAGGTCTTAAACTAAATTTCGCAACATTCGCCAAATTGTAAAGAGTCCTGCGTGCTACAATCAAAGCCATATCACCGCTGCAGAAATTAATCGAAATGCTATTAAGTTTTGCAGCTTAACACGTTCGGTTTATTTGGAACAAAAATATAAAATATATTTTACATTAAATACGTCTGAACTGAACATTACGTTTGGTGTAAAAAAAATTAGTTGTTATCAAGAGGTAATAGTTTCGATTACGAATTGAGGATCTGGCGTGGTTTTATGAACAATATGCAAAAAATTGTTAAAACTAGGTTAAACTTGGTTAAACTTAGGTTAACTACACAAGACAAGAAAGTGAACGGCATTACGTGTGGTTCAACTGGAATTACGTGGTAGAGCTCTCGGTTGATTTTTATGAACGTTTATTATAATTTTGTTTGCAAAAAATTTTGCAAATAAAGTCTTTCAGAGTTTTTTTCTTCTTTCAAACAACGTAAACACTTAAATTTCCTGCATTTCCATTATGTTGTGTTTCTACTGTAAATTGTGAACCTGGTTTGAGACATTGGTGAGCTTCTTGCAAAATTCGCAACCTTGGCCCCATTGGTATTCCCATTTTCTGAAGTCGATCCTCGGTCAAATAAGGCAATTCCATAATGCCAATTCGTTCTTGTTCAAAATGAAAGGCATATTTCTAGAAAATAATTCGAAATTAGCAAAGAATTTATAAATTTACAAAATATTTAGGATTATTTTAATCAATAACACCTAGCTCGCCCGTTTACCTCATATCCTAATTTCTTCAAAAAAATACGTATTAGTGGTGGCTCATCACCAAAAAATTTAGTTAGTTTTCGAACACGACATGGATTTGTCAGTGAAGGTAAAGCGTTACGAAAAGTTGTCCAGTCTGTACTTTGAACTCCGCCTTGACGTCCACTAGCGCCACGTCCAACCACACCAGTACCATTGCTTGCAAATGCTGCCGCTGCAGATTGATTTTGCACTACTGACTTAAGTACTTGATTACGAAGTTGAGTCAATTCATTTCGTACTGATTCCATTTCCTAAAGAGAGACAAATCTTGTCAATGCTATTTGACCTTTGGCTTTTTTAACCTCACAGGATAGAAATTTTTTGCTAACCTGGACCATAAGGTGCTGTGTTCGCATTTCTGATGATAAATGAGCCACACTTCGGGCCAATGTCACTACATGAGACTCTAGTCGTTGAAATCTTCTACTAATGCTCTGAAATTGACAAATTAGTTTAGATTTTGGGCATATATGCTTTTCATCAAAGACTCTTTCTGTGTTTGGCTTTTCTTTTTTGCAAAAAAAATTTAGTTCAACCCTGGATCGATTCTGGACGATCCAACTGATCAATTATTTATGCCATTTGACCTCAGAAATTTCTAAAGAAAGTTTAATCGGTAAAACCCCCCAAAAAAGTAGAAATGGTTTTCTATTTCCCGTTTTCTGCTTTTATTTGACGGGTTATTTTGTGTTTCATTTTACATTATTATGACAACGCCATGAATAAGGCTACTTTTTAAGGCATTTGTATATATTTGCACTGTATTATTCTTCCGCTTTGCCAACAAGCAAAAAAGTAAAAAGTGTTCCTTTTAAGAAAGCAACCCATGAAAACTTTTTGTGCAAAAACAAAAGTTACCATTCTGTGTTCAATCAATAACTTTTAGTTGGTAGACAACAAAATTTTCCTGGAACACTTTTGTTAATAAGGTGGTGGCAATTAATAGTATTAACGAATGCGTCATTTTGACATTGTCCAGTTACCTTAATATCCTTAACTTTCTTTTTCTCTTCAATTCGCTTCCGATTTTCTCTAAAAGGTCGACTACTAACAGAACTTGGAAGCGACGACATGCTACCGTAAGCACGACGTCTAGAGTGCCTTAAATCTGAGGAGACAGGTGGTGGATGTCTTGACCCTATGGGCTTTTTCCCGCCTAACACTTTCAATACCTAAAGAAAAAAAACGATTTAGGTGTAAAGTGTTTGGGACTTTAAATTTGATGAGGATTTACCTCAGTATACATAGACTCTAAGCTTTCTAGTTGTCGTCTAATGGCATGCGCATCAGTCGTGTCTATTGTGGTACTCAGGTCATCATCCTCTGAACTGTTGTCTCCTCCTCGGGCATCCAGCATTGATTCCAAGTCCAACCCGCCAGTAGTAGAAGTCATGTCACCGCCATCATCGTTCAGTGAATATAAAATTTGACCTGGAAAAATATAAGAGGACGATCTGCCACATGGTTGAAAAAATTTACACCAAATGTACAAAATGAATTGATGTCATAGTTTTTTTTTTTTAAAAAAAACTATCTGAAATTTCATCAATACGTCTAGTTCCCACTTACTCATTGCATTTCTTGTTAATTTCCCCACTTTCGTTTGACTAACAAGATCTTTATTTCTTCCAATTGTACCAGATTTTCCTTTGTCATTTCCAAGAAGTCGTTGTCTGGACGATGGTGGCCATGGGTTTGACTTGTGACCTGTACCAGAATTGGAACGCAGAAGAGTTGATGGGAGCTTGTTCGCCTTGGACTTGAGAGGGGCGTGGACTGGTGACGAGCCTTGACCCGTGCTTGGCCCTGGCACAACTTCATGACTTGACTTTTTGCTAATAAGAGGGAGAACAAAATGAATACAACATAAAAACTGCACGAAGAAAAGTGACAGGAGGCATTTTATAATTTTGAGAAATTGAGACATTTTGAAAATTTTCAAAAAAAAAAAAATTACCGAAAGATTTATAGCATTAAAGTGTAAAGTCACGCATTTTACAACACTCACTTGTAAGTAGTGAGATCAAATTTCTTTGACAGTTGTGGTGAAGATGAGGACTCGATGATAGGAGAATCGTGTTGAATAGTTTCGTTACTTTTGTCTATAGATTGAGTAGTAGTCATTTGATCACTAGTGACATTTGACCTTTTGTTTTGACTTGGGTGAGAACTACTTCCACCATTTTGTCCATCTCCAAACGTCAGTTTCACAGTCTTTTTGAGTCGTTCTAATTCTAAAATTTGACGAATTTCCGGTTCAACGATATCTACCCATTCGGAATCATTACCTAAAAAAAACCAAAAGATTTAAAATTCAGAGTTAATTAGCAATTGTCTTTAAGATTAACCTTCTAAAAAATTTAATTCGTGACCTTTACGACGCTTCGGCAATGATACTAAAAAAATAACGCAATAGATAAAAGTTTCCATTGTTTTTTATACTGTTACTCTAAAATTTTTTGGCTTTTATATCCATTTTAGAGTTGGCAGGAATGGAGAAACTTATTTTTCAAAATTTTTGGTTCCTAATTTTAGGTACCGTCACAATTTTAGCCTGGGGTGCATTTGGCGGTAGGTCAAAGTACCCGGAAGACGGTGAGAAGCATTTAAAATTAACATTAACTATAACTTATATTATTTACTCATATATTATTAAGATTTAATTTTAATAATGTTTGTAGGTGATGTTGCAGACGCCACATTGGAGAACACAAACTTGGGAATCTTCAACGACTGGGTTGTCAACCCTCTAAACTTTTCCCGCACTTCAGAGGAAATCATTGAGGATGAAGGCTATGGTAATTGTAATAATTTAAAATTGATGTTTTAACTGATCAAAATTCATTATGATTCAAACTGCTAGGACGTGAAAATGGAGATTTCTGCTTGCAACGACCAGAAAGCGGTAGAAGATGCAGTCTGCGTCGCATGCGAATGCGATGGTACTACAGTGCAAGATCACGAACCTGTAGGCGTTTCACTTATTTTGGATGTCGAGGAAATGAAAATAACTTTCGGTCTTTCGGTGAATGTTTATACGAATGCGGTGAAAGCGACGAGGATTTAGAAAGCGCACAACGTCCTTATTACCGTCGTCGTAGACCACACACGCGTCGAGGCTTACTTGCTTTAGGTTAGTTGCGTCTTGAGACGTACGGTTTTCTGTACGTACGATGTACATTTTTGACCTTTACAACTTATGTTGTTACCAGTAGAAATAACTTATTTTTTAGTAAAAATAAAAAAAAATAAACTGGATAAATATTCTTCTAATTGTGGATTTTGTTTACATTTGGTTTACATTTTTGGGTTGCGAGGTTTAGCAACTTTAATACAAATCCGTATTAAATAATTTTTAAAATCTAAATCCTGTAAAAGTTTGTATGTAAAAAGGCTAGAATTTTGTGCTCATCAACAGTTTTATTTCAAAATGGGCTAACGAATCGGCACTATTCAACTTTTCAGGGTCGCGAGCCGTAATTGTTCAACTAAAAGTTGACTGCGTCACCTTGGAATTTCGAGAACAATGGTTCCAAAAGCTTCCAACTATTCTTCTAGAAATTGGTAATTAGAAGCTTTTGCAGTCGCAGCAACCTATCGTTATTGGTAACTACAGTTACCATGATGAAGCAATTGCTACGAATCTGCGCACTTCCACTGGTTTTTTGCCTAATTGTCCTACTACCTGGAACCGAATCTGGAAGAGGTTTGCTACAAATTTTGCTAGTTCGAATGTTTCATAAATTAAAGAGCTTGTCGTAAGAATTTATTCGTTTTTGTCCAACAGGTCATGAACGACAAGGCCTTCTTGACGTGCCTATAAGGGATACATTTGGCTTGGGTTTTAACAACCTGAGGTTAAACCCGGGTGATTTTACAAGTCGGCATCGTACGATTTATAGAAGACGACCTGGCTATCGAAGTGGACGTCGCGGACGTTACCGTCCAGAAAACAGATACTACAGACGATACAATGGCCGAGGATATGAAGACGTATCGGACGAATATTACCCTGACTCACCGGAAACTTATGAAGGTTTAACTATTTTGCAAATAAAATTTGCAATTACAAATATTATAAACAAAAAAGAAAAAACTGGTTTGGTTTAGAAGATGACAGATACTACTACCGAGATCGACCCAAGGACGCTTGTTCTTATAGTCGTAGCCGTGGAACATGCTCAGATTTACGAAGTCGTTGGTATTATAACGAACAAGTGGGAAAATGCCATAGATTCACTTACAGGTAACTGTATTACTTTACATTAATTACTAATTTTATTTCAATACCTCGAAATTCTATCACACGCTAAGGTATGAATTTGTTTGAGTTTATAGTGGTTGCGGTGGCAATCGGAACAACTTTGTAAGTCGACGAAATTGCGAAGACTTCTGCGCCGGCGGACACAAACCCGGTAAACATAGGTTCGACACCGTTAATATCGAAGAGGAAGACATAACCGAGGAAGATACGGAAGAAGATGAACAAACAATCACTAAAAAGCCGTAGTAATTTGTCAACCTAAACCCTAACGCGTTGGGTTTGAATTCCCTAAATATAACTTTTGACTTTAAAATTTGACTTACCAGAAGATATGCTATCGGCTACGTTGTCATTAAATTTAACATGATGACCCAGAAGTCCATCCAACGGTTCATTCATATTACTTGAATGCTGTGGAGACTTGGCTAAAACCATAGTGCCCAGTCCAGAATCAGTAGTCGTATGTGATTGACCACTTCCTACTCGTTGACCTCCTTTGACCTCACACTCACTACTACTTGATACGTTTTCTGTTCCTGGAGAAACGTCCAGAACGTGTAACCCATTTGGACGAAAAGTTCCGGCATCCGAATCTTCTACATTATTTCTTAAATTTGACCCCTTAGAAATTCCATCCACGACGACACTACTTCCATCCCCGTTTTCGCGCACGAGTGGTACGGGCGGGAGTCCCACTGCATTTTGTACTGATTGCGTTTGAATTCGATAAGAAGGGTCATTTGAGAAAGGAAATGACCCTGGTTGTAGAGTTTTCACCGAATGCGGGATTACTCGACTGGTATTATTGTCACGGCCACTTTTAGCAATCGCTAGAGTTGGAAGGTCATGCGACGGTGTCATAAATGACCGGTTATGGTTTCCAGTCGAATATGAACTTTCTGGAATTGAATTTGAATCGGGATCGAGTAATTTATCCAGGGCTCTGTTCGCTCTATCGACGTGACTCGGTGAACTGGACTGTATTGAACCAAATTCTAACGAATTTCTAGAATACCCGTTTTGAAAATGTTGCGGTGTCGATTCGTGGTTACTAAAATGTTGTAAATCCGTTACACTTTTTCTTAATTGAAGCGATTGCTCTGTCAAATTTGACTTTTGTGTACTTTGCTGAATGGCTTTGCGAAAGCTCGTGTTGACATCTTTACGTTCACTCATTTGTGGACTTCGGTAGGTAGTATTACTAGGAAACGAACTACCGCCGGAAGCCGTCGGACCGCTGTAAGTCTCAGAAGATGAATTTTGTGGTACGACGTAGTACGGGGGTCCATGTCCATTGGTCACTTGGAGGGCATATCCATTCGACTGGTGGTGATGGTGATTTGGGTTGTACGAAGTCGTCGGAAGGCCAATTGTAGCATCGGCCAAAGCATTATTGTAAACAATACCATTGGAATTATTAGAAGTATTATTTAAATTTCGATCACTGCCAGAGTTATTAGCACTATCCAGGACACCCTTGCTAAGATTTGGTGGACCACTACCTGGATTTCCAAAACGACTAGAGATCATGTCTTTGATGTGGTTATATGTTTTGGTTGGAAATAATTTAGTTGAATCTTTAGTTTTATCCAACGGATTATTGGACACCGAGCCAAATGATTTTTGTTTTGTAAATGGACTCTGTGTAGAATTCGACTGAGCCTGTGACTGGGACGTGTAGGCGTTGATATCTGGGACTCCATTTGTAGGGCCGTTTCCGGTTCTCAAGGTACCCGGGCCATTCTGGGAACTTTGGTGAGACTTCTGCGATCCTAGAGATAAATGTTGCATTTGCTGAAGGTGCTGCTGGTTTTGAACAGACCGGTATTCAGCTCCAAAGTTATTATTATTATTAGAGCCCCCGCGTTGTTGTGCGATCAACTGATTCTGGCCCTAGAAATCAAGGACATCCAGGTATCACCACTTTTAGTTCGACGAAATTAGCACACTTTCAACAAAAAGTAATTTAATTAGATCTAACTAAAGCTAATTCTCTCATACGTCAGTCAGAATTAAGCGTTACGACTGTTTCATGTTGAATTTTGAACTCCAATCGCGTAATTTTAAATAAGTTTTGTTAAATAAAAAAATTTGAAATTTTTTGAAGTAAAACACCGAAACTTTTCAAATTGTCGCTTTGAGGCATTTTAGATTTGAGTGTTAGTGAAAGTGATTACCATTTGCAAATAGCAAGTTGCAAATTATTGTAATTCCCCAATTTTTTGGGCATAATCTTCCTAACTTTTTGTTAACATTTAAATTAGTACCTGTTGGAACTGGGTTGAATGATGGTGATCTTGAAATTGATTATTAGTTTCAAGGTACCCATTGTTTTGGCTTCGAGCGGTATGGGATTGCTGCTGCTCCATTTGAATGGAAGTGGTCGTTGAGGCTTCAAATATTTGATCTCCTCGCCAATTCCTGGAAGGTGATGGTTGAGAGGACAATGGCCTATTAAAATTTGAATCATTTTTAATAATAGTTACAAATTTTGTTGGAAAAATGTTTCAAACTATGGACTTTAAATGTTTGAAAAATGAAATCATTTTGGTACGTTCTTCTTTTAGTAAAAAGTAAAAGACAAACAACTGAGCTGAGCATTAATAAATTTACTCAAAAAATTATACGTTTTTTCATAAATCTGCAGGGGTAAGTTTTTTTTTCAGAAAAAACAACTTCATTATTCTCACGTTTTGTAAATGACCGTATCGAGGCTGTCGGCCGTTGAAGATGACAGACTCAGAGAATTTGAAGAATTAGAGTCGTTGTAATATGTCCCACCATTACTGTTGCCATGGTAATTGTCAAACATTCTGCGTTGTGAGGTCAAATCCAAATTTGGAACTTCAACGCCCACTGACCCAGACAGTTGCCTCCCTCCTCCCTGTAATGATGACATTAAGATTTGCTCTTCATTGAAAACCTGTAAAACAAAGAGCAAACTGGAGAAACTTTTCAAAAACGTTTTTTTTTCGTAGAAACCCATAGAATTTTTTTTTAGATTTTAAGAATGAGTTTACGAGAGCACAGATGAACACTTCCACTTTGCATGATTTAAGTGAAAATTGCTTAGGTTCTCATCAGCTCCTGTTCTCACCAGCCTAAAATGTTGGCGTTAATTGGTCCCGTTTCAAAAAAAAAGTGGCTCTACTGTCGGACGACATGACATGACCGGACACAACAGAGGTTCGCCTCATTAATCGTGAGTAATGAGAATGGAAGTAACACAAAGCAGCCTCGCCTTTTCCTAATGAACATCTTTACCAAAAATGCAGTTTTACAAGACATTTGGCTTCAAAAAACAACGTTATAGCGTTGGTAGATCCGGATCATTATAAATCACTTGGGTGGGCCTAGTGTCATTTCATTTTTTTTTAAAAAACTGAAAATACATGTTTGGAAGGACAATCAATCGATTCGAAAAAACGACCAGTCAGTGAGCACCACGCTTTTCAATTTAAATTTCAATTTTTTAAGTTTTCAAAGGTTTTAGCAAATTCTCGCTAAATGCAAACTTGCTACGGTGTTAACTATAATAAACTATAGCGTTGCGCGCGACGTTACTATTTTGTAACGCCACGCGTTAACGCGCTACGCAACGTTAACGTAACTGAAAGTTAAGCAGCACGTGCAACGTCGCGAAATAATCGTTTTTGTTTTTCAGTTTTTTTTTGTATTTTTGGGCCTGAGTGGCTTTGGCTCAAGTTTAATGATATCAAGAAAATCAAGAAATCGTGACCGTCTTTCGCGTTCACCGTTTTTACGTTCAATTTTCTTGCTTGATTAAATTGTAATCATACGTTGCCCAAATAAGTAACCACAATAATTTCTTTCGTTTTGTACAATGCGTACATAAAGCTATTGTTGGCAGAAGAGGAGCGCAGTTCAATTTGATTCAACAGTAGTTGATTTTTATCAAACGTCATGAGTAATTACTATAGTTTCAAATCACAGTTAGTAATATCATACACTGCCAAATTTGATATGAAATCAATTTTCAATAATAATAGGTGTTCAAAGTGGAAATTTCCTTATACAATACTTACAATTTTTTAAATTTAATCAAGAATTAATTCTTTTGGTATAAAGTTAATCGAATTCAATTATCTTTTAATTAAATCTGTCTATTTTCAGGAAATACATTCTGTCAGGTTGGTAGGTGTTTCGAATTAAGTTCCGGGGAATTGGGGGGATTAACCCCCGTTCTCCCTTAGACATAAGCCAATTCCTAGAGATTGTATTCTTTGCCTATTTTATTAAAAGTTTGCAAAATATATATGCTTTACCTGAATAAATTTTTCAAGATCCAAGCTATTTCTACGTGTTGCGTAACGTGCTGAGTGGGCCCGTAAGTGATTTTGAATTTCTTTGGCAGAACTACTATCCAGAGTCAACTGTAAGGTAATATAACTTTGTCATTTTATGATTTAAACATTTATTATGGTTGAATAAAATTTTGTAGTTAAATGTTAAACTTGATGAATTTGACTTAAAAGTGATGAATTCGTAAGTTGGTGTACTTTTACTGGAGTTACATCTACAACTGGTTTTATATAACTTAAAATCGCAGCACGAGAGACCGTGGGTGGCTTCAACGATTCATCAATCCCTTCAATTTATCACTTTTTTTTGCAGTTACCAAAAAAAAAATGTTAAGAAAATTGCTCGGTTCTTTAAAGACGCAAAAGACTACAAAAAATTTGCCTTAAAAAGAAAAATCTCATTTTATAATTTACCCCCTGGAGAAATTTTGACTTGAGTTATGTTGTGCTGCGAGTATGGAAATTTCGTGCGTGCTTTATGTGCCTATGATCCCCATAGTTTTTTTTAATTTATAAGATCAAGTGCTAAATGACAGGTGAAGTAACTAAAAGAGGATTGAACACTTACAGCTTTTTCGACATCTTGCTCTAGAATTTTAGACGCAGTAGAGTAAGACTTTTCCAAAAAATTATTCCTCCTAACGGAAATGTCTTCAGCGGGAGATTTCAAATCTGTGCTCGTTCTTAACGTCACTTCTCTTACAATCTGTTCCGTATAAATCAAATGAAGATGAATTATTTCACGGTTATTTTCACAACTACGATCGTGTCCTGAACGAACTGTGTGAATCTCACTGGAACTAGTCGAAGACATGGCAAGGGGCTTGGACAATTCGTCATGTTAAGGGTTAGTACCACAGGAAGGAATAAAGGTTTTAAGGAAATTCAGAACAGGTGCAAAACGTTCGAAACGAAGCGGTTAAGTTTGACATTAATTTGGTTTCTACCAACGGCTATTTCCCTTGTCGATGTCTGGCTTCCGGTCTCACTTCCTCGATACAAAAAACTTGCCTGACCTGTTAACCAACGGAATCACTAAAAATTTCCCGGAACCCTTCCTCTTTGTAAACTTGACCTTTATTTCTGGGACAAGTCAACGTTCCGTAGAAAACCTGGGAATGATTTGTTGGTCAGGGAGAACCCGAATTTGATAAACTCTCAGTTTTTAAAGGATAAAGGTACTATACCCATTCCAGCCCTTTACAAATCCATTGTTGACTTTGGGTCGGAAATAAGAGAAAACAGGAAGCAGGGGTTTTTTGACTTCATTCAGAAAAAAAGGGGATGATTCTTCAGTCGAGCGGTAACTTGTTGCGAGGTAAAAATTAAAAGCAAAATTTATCATCAGATTTCCGTTTCCTATGCCAACCTTTTCGTTTCATCCCCCTAACGCAAGGAAGTGGAGTCGTTTCGTTATTAGAATTAGAAACCTGCCAAAAACGCAGGAAACGGCTTGATTCGCCTTCTAGCCTAACGGGAACCGCAGGAAGCGGCTTGAGTAGGCTTCTGACGGTAGCGGCTTTTGGTTGGGCTTCACACCTTTACACACACTCTTAGAGAATTTCAAACTTTTTCGAATTTTGAACGTTTTTCTTGGTACTTCTGTTTTTAGTTAATTAATTATTTTTTACATTGACTTACTGGAAATTTGCCAGAGTGAGTTTGATATTGAACGTGACCCTCGTGCAACCGTGCCCTTGAACAATAGACGGTTGAGTCAGACGCACCTATAGTTGTACCCTTCAGGCTTTGTTGAGTACTAGGGTACCCTTGAGAATTTGTTGAAACGTTAGAGCTAGCAGCAGGAATTGCTCCAGGTAAAATTTGAATGTAAGCGTTGGCCGCCGAAAAATCTTCAAACGAACCGCCAAGCGTGCCTGGGTCCTCTATAAAAAACGTGAGACAAAAATAAAACTTTTGAAAAAAACGTCTGGGGAGTCAAGTGGGTTAAAATTACCTACTTCCCAAAACTCCCCTATAAATGACCACCTATTAATTTTAAAACATTCTTTACCATTATCATATCACTTACACCTGTGAAAATGACTCATCGAAAACGGTAGACAGAGAAACGGAATTGATTGAACGTTTTTTTTCTTCAACCAAACGTTCTATTATAACTTATGCCATTTTTGATAATTGGGTTGTGCCTAATTCAATACTTGTGCCCATTTATTAAACTGTCGTGGGCCGACAGTGATTGAAACTTTTACCTTATAATACCTTAAGGTCATAGAACTTTACAAATTTAGTTTAATTTTGTGTTATTTTTTTTTGAATTGATACTTTAGGCGTCTTTTGAGGATTATTTTTCATTGTGATGCGAGATATTCACTTGGGAAAGATTCGCTTCATTCTTTTATTTTCTCCTTTTGATTTATGGGATAAAAGACGTTCCGTTTGACTTATGGGCCGAGAATAGGAGGCCCCATGTGAATGGGACACATTCTTATCCCCACAAAAGGCAAATAAGCTGGGCCGTACACTTTGGCAAAGAAGACTTCATCGAATAATTTATCACTTTCGCACTTTTTTTTTGAATCTGCCTCCAAACCACATCCTCAAGCTTCTCATCATCTTCATCACCTTTCCACCATCATCATCATCCAGGACTGTGTCGTGAGTAATTATACTCGGATAAGCTTTTAGTCGTGACACTTCCATTTTTACTTTGGCACTTGTATAATTCTATTTAGTACCATCAACAAATTTAACTCCCCCCCCCGCCACCCCCTGCCGACGGTGGGGGGGGGGGAGGCTGATGAGTAGCGGATTGTACTAATCTTTTATTAATTTGTCAAAGGAGTCAAAGAAATCCAAAGGAAATTGTGCAAATAATTTGCAATTCAATGCTCTTCATGGACGAAAGGTGTCTTTTGTCAATCAATTTGAATATATCTTCCAAATGAAAAAAAAATTGGTCATCCGTTTCTAAAAAATATCTTGTTATTCATAAGAATATAAGTCGGTTGAATTTTAGTTGCTTGGATTGTTGTATTTGGAGCATAGTGTTGCAGAAAGAGCATTCGAAAAGTTTATAAAAATCGACAATAGTTAAATTGTTTCAAGTTTTTTGTTTCAATAAATTTACGTATTGCGTCAGTTTTTTTCGAGGATACTTTTCTTTCGCACTATAGAGCCGTTTCAATTACTATGTGTTTCACACTGCCTAATTTTCAAAATGTATTTAGCTACATTCTTTAAGTTTTCTATTTATAGTTGTCTGTAATTAATATTTATACGATTTCGAATTACATTTCATGACAAACAATTGTGAAATAGTTAAAGTCATTTCAAAGTTGCAAAAAGTTTTTTTATCAACAAAATTTTCATTAACATATTCCTAATCCGGAGGCTTTTTTGCCTTTGGCAACAAATATCACACAAAATTAAAACCTGTTTTTATCTAATTTTGTTTTAAAAACTTTTTCACTTTTTATTAAAATTTTTTATACCTTCTCCAGAATTATCGTTGTCGTCACCAAGGTGTGCAACTGCCAAACTTGTATTTAGTGAATGTGTACGTCGGAGCCTTGACTCTTGTTTCACTTTTCTTGGTGTTGTGTACATAATGGATTTTAAGTGTGGGCAAGTTTATGAGCAAAAACTGCTAAAGTACTCAGAACAGCACTTTTGTTCAGTTGAAAGGCTTTAGACACATCCTGTTATTTTCACCTTCATCATTTTGTCATCAACGCACGATTTTCACAAGTCACAAAATTGCTCCAAAAGCATTAAACAGCAAAGACAGGAGCTAAATTGCCCCGGAAGTGGCAATGTTGCCCGTAGAAAAAATTTCGTTTCATTACAACTTAAATTCTAGCGCAATTAATATGCGTACTGTAACTTTTTCCGGTCACAACACGGAATACTCCTCGTACCGCCACGCTGTTTGCATATTTTAGTCAAATTGACGTAGTAAACTGGAACTTTTTAGCGCATTACAAACAATGGGCGACGTTGCTCAACGCTTTTTTTTTCAAAATTCTATTGTTACACTTCACGTACTCTATTGCTCGTGACATTAAGTACTTTTTTTGGAGATCCAACTTAAGATTCGGGGTGACACGGGGTAGGAATACAAACAGCTTGATTTACTTGTCCATGTCTCACTTTTTCCCATTGTTTGACTTCGTAGCGTCAAATTCACTCCCTTGTTTAAAAACTTAAGTTTAAGTGCCTGACACCTTTGACGTCTAATCCAGCTTTGGTTGGCGACGCTTATTGTGCCATTGTCCAGGAACCCGAGATTTACCCACTGATACCCAGTTTACGGCAAAGGTGTCGACAACGAAGAGGACAATTGACCTGAAGTGGAAACACAAACAAAGGAAAACTGCTGACACGTGCCTTCACGAAAAAAAACTACGTTATTTAAATTTCACTTTGCTTCGTGACCTATGAAACTGTATTGGTTGAAAACGGTGTGTGTCTGGTGATACTTTCTTTTTAGTTGTGAGTTTTTTAAGGTTATGAAAGTGATGCAGAAGAGGAGAACAATATAATAAATACCAAGATGAAATTCCCCAAAGAATAGTTACAAAAAAAATACAACAACCCAAGGATTTCCTCTCTTCGTGTCTTTATCTCATGGGATCATAGATTTATTTCTTACTTTATAGACGGGTGTAGTTTTTTTTTTGGTGCTAAAGTAAGCCAAGAGCAGTGTGCCTTGTGCCTCCTCGGTGTCTTTCAATTGGGCTGATTTCAAAAACGTCATGGATGGGAGGGGTATCAGTACCTTACTGAACGCAACGGCCCTTGACCATTTCCACAAGCTCGGCTGATTATGAGCGTTTAGTGCCGACTCAAGCATCAACGGGAAATGAGTCGTTGCCTGGCGCGCTTATAGAACAAAAAAAACGACAACGACATACATAATTTCCAACGGACTTGATTCAAAAAGTTGAAAATACTTTAAATGTCTTTTGCTTCAACATTTTGTACTCGATTCTGCCTGTGCCTTGAACAAAACTTCCAGTCTTGTCCAGATTCAATGCCATCGCGTCTATTTCCTATTCGTATGAAGTAGAAAGGATTTCAAAATTTGAGTTTTAAAATTTTCAAAATTTAAGTCAAATTTTTATTTCTTTTTAGACGTATGAGCCGAACACCCATGACTAGAAGAAGGGTTACCTCCTCGACAAAACGCAATCGTTAGAATGACGGCATAGTACAAAGGGCTCTTTCGTGGCAATTACTAACCAAAGATCCTTGCCTTGTACAGGTTCCTGGGCGTGTTAACTTTTGTCTAATAAACCGTGAAAAAAACAACGGACTAGCCCATGCACTAAACTTACAATTTCGGAGATCCGAAAAGGGCGTTTTCATTTTTAAAAAAAAAGAAGGAGAATTATGAAATTTGTGTAACGAATAATATTATCAAGTTTAACTTCATATTATTCAAAAGCAAGAGAAGAAATTAACAGTAAATTTATTTGGACTGCGTCCTCCAGAGGTTCTTAAACCTAAAGGGCTTCTTAACACCATTCACCTGTATTCAAGCGAAGACCTCTTCCCTCGTAAAGCCAAGATATTTTTTTCATTTGGCCCACACGTAAAAGATAAAATTATGCTCGGCTACACACCCAAAAAAGGCCCTCCTTCCCTTCTACTTTTTCAAAATAGTAACTAAATCTTAAATAAGGACCACAGGGTCAGACAAGAACGCTATTTTGTACGAACCGGAATGTTTTGTGCCTCAAGAAAGTTAGCGTTTTAAAAAATGGAATGAGCTACCCCCTCCATGACTCGACAAGATACAAGCTCATAACTTATGTTAATAAAAATCTTAACATAGCATCCCTCTACTTTTTTTTCTCAAAGGCGCTGAATTTCTTTTGAAGCAATTTGAACTCATGCTTTTAAATTAATTTAAAATTTTGAATTGTTACCAAATCAGGGATACCCCCCCCCCCCCCCCTCCTCAAAAAAAAGTTTAAAATCTGAAGCTTACTATGCTGATGCTCCCAAGTTAGTTGTAAGTTTTAACTCGAAATTTTTTTACATTGTTCTTTTCCCTTAGCTTTTTTTTCTTTGGTACACCGGACTTTTAAAAAAAATAATTGAGTGGGAACCTTAATGGGTTTTTCGTTGGACCTGGTCATGTCGAGACGAAAGAATGATGAAACGTCGGCTAGTCTTAAACACACTCATTTGAAACAAGGCGGAAATTTATAAACAACATAGGAATAGGATATACAATCACGTTCATTGCATAAAAAAAAAATATCTTCCTGGATGAGAGATTTTCTAAACTATTTCTTCAGCCTTTATGAACCTCCCCCCCCCCCCCCCTCCCCCCCCCCTCCTTTTCCCTCGACGCTCTCTCCACTTTGGCGACAAGCTTTTGAATGTCGCCAAATCTATCCCAGATTGTTTTAAGCACGANCCCCCCCCCCCCCCCACCTCCCTCCTCCTTAATTTCTTCCTCATCTGGACCATTTTCTTTTGAAAACGCCATCCTTCTAAACCACCCTGGTAATAATTATCCTTAAGCTCAACATTTTTTTGAAACGCTATCCGTAAGGAAGTGGCAGTGTAATTAATCATTCCACGAAAAATAACTTTTCGTGCTATGAAACAATTGCGTTCATTTTGAATTTTTTTTTTCAAATTTACTCATTCCAGAACAACACCCCGCTCCTCCCTTTCTTTTCCTGCTCCTGATAGAAACTAGAAACTAGACTATTAGAAATATATTATAAAAAGAATTTTTTTAATTTTACCAAATGGCGTTCACTAACTAACAAGTTCTTTTGCTGGAATATTTTTGATTACGAAACCTTTCGTCAGGTTAGCTACTAGTAGTAGCTGCTTATTCTAAAAATAGAAAGTTTTGATTTAAATCTCTACAACATTGGGCGTTGATCACTTTGTGAGTGGGCGGCGTAAAGAAGACGTAAAACAGATGAAATTGAGAGACAACGAGATACTTTTAAGTGTAGTCCTTCCAGAATGAAAGAGAAAGGAGATACGCATCACTGTTCATCATTTTCATCCTGTTTCTATCTTGCACGTTCAAATAGCATTAACGTCCTTTCTTGGCTTTATCATTAAACTCCCAGTCCAAGCATGATAAGACAGGTGAAAAGATACTTTTAAGGATCATGGAAGTCAACTTCAGTTACGAATGATTGCTCGACCAAAGGAAAACACAGGTGCATGCTACAAAAATGCTACGATTCTAATGGACTAGACGCTGGAACGCTATGGGCCACCGTACCAAACAAGTCGGAACGTTTGTAATTCACTGCCTTTTCTCGTATCATAAATTTCCATTAATGGAAACTCATTCTTGCCTCATAAATAATTTAAAATTTTAGCTTTGAAATTTTTTTTGTTAAATTTAACAATAAAGTTTGCGTTCCCATGGTGATACTCCTGCGTCATAACAATGATGCTTTATGAAGTAAGTTAAGTACTTCTTGCTCAATATGAAGGTAAATTGTATTGTGTGTGCTGCAGTAACCTCGATATCATTTGCGTTTCTCAAAGAAAAGTAGTAAATTCTATGAAATTAAAATTTACTGTTACGAAAAATATTGTTTTTGGTAAATTCTAAACATTTAAAAAAATTAAACTCTTTAAAATACACTTTTATACAATAGGTGATAAATAGTAATAAACCACTCCTTAATTACTATTTAGTCCTATGTTCAAGAATTAACGGCTTACCATGAAAGGCTTTAAAAGTTTGGTAATTTAAATTTATTACTAAATTAAACTCTACGAAAAACTTTTTAAAGTGGTTTTTAATTAAACTAGAAGTTCTTTTAAATTTAAACAATATAATACACGATCCTCTACTGTGTTGTTCAGAAATGCCTATAACTCTGGAAAGATATTTTCAAATTTTTGAATTCTTATTTCAGTCTTACAACTTTGGCCGGTCCAATCACATCCATTGAAAAATCCATGACTCAACAATTGTCCATTTTATCAATACTCCATCTGTCCATCATACCCTTACAGATTAGAAAAATATATCATAAATCAAATTATCCCGTGGACCGCACAGAAGATTTACTGGTCAAAAACTGTCGAAAGGTTTCTTTCGTCTCACGACATTTCAAAAGTCATTACTGTGTAACCCACTATTCACGAATCCAAGTCTTTCTTTGGTACGTTATAATATTGACCATTATTGATACGTTTCATGCAATAAGGACCCAGGATAGAAGCGTGTTTAGCCTGTATAAAACTAAAGGCAAGAGAATGTTAAAAGCATTTCAAATCACAAAACTCAATTTACTTGGCCACTGCTTCAGATTAATAACATTGGAAGAATAATTTATGGCAATTTTAAATTGAATCGTGTGAACTTGATTACGGAAATGCAATAAATTTCATCGGCTTACCATTCTACGAATCAGAGCCATTAACCTTAATTTTTAATCCCTACACTAACTACCTCCATTCAAAACTCCCTACACAATTAATCCCTACATCGTAATTTTAACAAAGTGAATTCTTAATTATTAAAAATTGTTTTAAATTAAATAGAATATAAACGGTAGTGTGTTACTCAGCTATATATTGTTGTAATCAAAAGTGGAATAAAATATGTATAAATATAATATAATATATAATGTAAGTAAAAATAAACTAAGTGCACTAAGTGGTTAGAACATCATTTTGAATTGTAAATTTTCAACGGGCGTATGCCTTCCTGTTTGCAGAGAATTGACTCATGAAGTAAAGGAAGTGGCGTACTGAGCTGGAGTATCGCATAGGCGCGCACAGTAAATTCGCTAGTTGCTCGCATTCGATGCGTTTTTCATTCCTTACAATAAATACATATTTTTATTTGTGAAATTACATTATAATTACTGAATTCACGAAGCATAAGCATTCTTTTTGTGGAAATGCAGTATGTAGGGATTGCTTTTGTAGGGATTTTTGTGTGGAGATCATTATAGTAGTGTAGGAATTGAACATTAATCGAATACCAGTGTGCTAGGTGCTACGCACTCTGAATTTTTGGTAAGAAAACAACCATAAACTTTAGAGAATTACCTACTTTTCCTAAAAAAATCAACCTACACGCCTTTCAAAAATCTAGCACGTTTTCTACTAAAGCTAACTTTAAATTACGACTTTCTTTTGTAAAGAAAGCGCCAGTTTTTCAATTCATAGAAAATTTTCAAATTTGCAATACAACGTAAATTTTTTTGAATAATCTTATTACCGTACCTAAAGTACTTTCAATTTGTTTCCATCTAACATCAGCCTTATTTTCCAGTGTCACGCCGTGCATTGTGCACAAGGATGTGAGAAAGGAAGTTTTTTTCCAGGTATAATTGGAAACGGAAATTGGGTATTACTATGAGACAACAAAGATACAATGGAAAGCCGAAAAAAATTTCTTTCTTTCGTAGGTTGTGAGAAAATTTTGACAAAATTCCCACGCACGGCTTCCAGGATAGAAAAGTGCGCGACAAAACATAACGCTTTACTATCATCTTTGTGTTGACAACATTCTCTGATCAAATCTAAAAGTGGGAAACTATTGCAGTAAACTGTGACATTCACATTTATCTAAGATTAGTTCCATGAAAAAGATTCTGTCACTTGCTTCGCTTGTCCTTCGCTTTTAATTTCTTTGAGCACTGAACCAAGAAGGATTAATCGACGTCATTGGTTCCCTGCTACCTCAGGCGTATGGTAAAAAAAACAATTTAAAATAAATAAATTAATTAATAATAAACAAAAACTTTTAGAAAAAAACATTGAATGTGTTCGTCTGATCATTATCTGTCAGAAATAAATAAGCATTTGAAATATCGCCGCAGTTGCTTAATTTTAGTTAATCCTCTCTAGAACGCCAGAAAATTTTGCGGTACTTTAGGACTGGCAAAAAATATATTGTACTTTTTGGACTTTGGGTATTTGTAAAAAATTCTTGACGTTTGTTCATGTGACTGTCTTTGCTTTCTAAGTGAACAAATTTAGTTGACTTCAGTGTCAGACAGCTTATACTTTTTAGAAAAAAGTTGCAATGGTCGTAAACTTTAGACTTTGTTTGCTTTTGCAATAGCAATAATATTAAAACTTTTAGTTTGCGTCAAACAAATACAAGAGTACATACTAAACTTGTCAAATCTATCGATTGTCTGTCGAAAATTGACCGTTTTTAAGCAATACCTGATGGCAAACTATACATATATTTTTGCTAAACTTAAAACGTTTAGCAGACTAAAATTAAAAATTAAAATTGTACCTTCTGAACTCAACTGAGGGCAATGACCTCAAGTAAGGCGTCATTTTATTTCGCGGGCATCAAATAAATGAAGATGGTTTCTGTAATAAATGTTTCATTTTTTTCTTCTGTTCACCCACGTCGTGGACGCTCGAACCCACGCCTTTTAACATGAAATGCACCAACCAACGAAGACCCGTCGAACCGTGTCATCATTTCAAAAGATCCAGTTCATCAGGTTATACTTTCTGGTCTTTATAATTAAAAACCCAAGACTGTTATAAACTAAATAATACGAGAAAGAATGACTCAAAATTTTGTTTTATCCTCAGGAAATCAGTTAAAGAAGTCACAGTGGGGCTTTTTGAATTCAACCCCGTTATACCAACTACTCTGCTTACCAAAGTAGCACAATTATATTCAATTTGAAAGATTTAAGAATGGCCCTGTGACTTTTCTTTTAAGTAGAATGACGCCTTGTATTCACAATATTTCAACTTAAGATATAAACTTTATAAAGGTAAAAAGATCTTCCGAGAAAATCTTCATCTTATCCAGCGAACGAATCTTTTTTTTCTTGTCAAGGCTTTATTTCGTCTTACAGCATATGGGGCCATAAATAGAATTTTTTTTAAGAGTCATACTTTATCCACCAAATAACAAGGTTGTCCAAAATAATTGGCTTGTCTTTTCCAAACAACTTAAGTGTCACGTTTAATTAGACACTCACTTAGGTTTTTACTGATTTTGAAAAAAGATACGAGTAAAAAGTAAAGCAAAAATTAAGAAAAAAGTGTCAGTTTTATTAGAAACCTTTCTGGTTTTTCTGACATAAAGTACTAAAGTGAAGGTTTTATTTTTCAAGTTTCAACTATAGAGACGCAAATTCAATGGCAGGTAACACAAAACAAAGGTAACCGGATTAAGCATCACCGCACTGACGATATGCAAGATATCTAATTACAAAGTCGATGAAACCTGGCAACTTTTTGAAGGAAACCTGAAACTTTTCTCTTCACCTCTAAATGTTAAAGTACAAAATTCAAATGCCCAAGAGGTATACTTGGCTAAAGTTGGCCAAGGATCTAGAACAAGATCAAAAATAAAAATATTTGGAGCCTGTCATTTTTAAAGAACATCGACATCGACATACATAGCTACTGCATGGTAATTAGAAGATTCCATCTTTCATTTGCACGTTGATTAAATGGAAAATAATTAATGACAATTCATGCAGAGAAATCAAATGGAAGGTGTTTGTATCAGATAAACCACTTAAGGATGGAACACGACTCTTCCATTCAAACTGCGTCTTGTGGTGGATGAATACAGAAAAATACTTTCAAAGAACTTTACTTAGTATTCAACGTTATGTGGCCAGTAACTCATTCAAGACGCTGTAGCTTGAGCCAAGATCTACAAACATTGCCGAATGTGAATAGGCGCTAAAGTTTTTAATTAGCACCGTTGACCTGACAAGAAGCTTAGTGTGATACGGTGTAAAGTTTTTTTTGCTTTAAAGTTAGACCAAACTAAAACAGTTGACCTCCTTCGATTCAGAATTTTGGCAATTACACTTCTACAATGCCAAAATTACCGCTATGTTCTTTCTTCGGTCGATACCCACTTATTCAAGCAGCAAGACTCGTTTTTTTTTTAAATTCCGAAACATTTGACAAAGTTGCAGACTAGTTTCGTAGCGTGAAAAGGTACTTTGTTTTAACTTCCGTAATGTAAATTTAATAAGCCCTAAAGCAAGGTGTGACATGGGTAGTGTGTCTTTCATTAAAAAAAAGTGTTGGCAATGGGACAAAAAATATCAACACCTGCGCAGGCTTCAAGCGATAGAAATTCACCTGTCGGGCAATGACTTTTGTAAACTGTCTTTCATCGGTCAGAATCCGAATCCTATTCATTCGACATATCAATGGCTTAGACAAGCCTAAACACTTAGGGCAAAAGACGCGTAATGTAAATCAAATTACCCGAATTATGTAGCCCTTTGTAGATTTTTCCTTACGATGATCGTATTTAGCGAACTTAAGTTAGCAATTTTGATTCCTGCGGGCTTCATTGTTTTTCAGTAGACGTTCATGTAAAACTTAATTTAAAAAAAAATTGAATGAATTTCATACCGGCGCGGCGGTTGCTTAGAATACGAGAAATTCTACAACATTTGAAGAAGTTAGATGATAATTCAATCGACACCGCCTTATGCCCTCCTAACTTTCGACGTCATTTATTATAAAGTTGGCTAACTTATAACCTGGAAGGCAACTGACAAAAATGTGGATACACAGAACAAACATTTAATATCGTAGTGATCCAAACAAAAAAAAACTAGTAAGCGCACGATACATCACTGACGAAAGAAAACTAATCTCTGCTCATTTCCAATTCGATAGATTAATTCCACATAATAATTTAATCTTGACATCGACGCTCTCTACTAAACAGGCCTTAAACGGGTTGTAATAAATTAAAAAATTGGCAATTTTTTAGCCCTCATGAGTACACGTAGCAAATACATATTTCTTTTAAGCTGCCTAACTTTAAAGTTACTTTTTAAGGTAAGTATGCTAAACGATTCAATTCACGTTAAAACTTTCGTTCGGCTAAACGGTTGGGTTCAACGATTGTTAATTGGGCCGAGATGGCAAGAAATGCGAAAATGGCCTAGAGATAAATAATAAGTTTAATAAAAAGAAGAAAAAACTAGTGAAAAACTGCAAATAGATGACTGATTTTGCAAAATTGTTTTGACGAACAAGAGCAAATGCAAAAAAAGAGAATTTATTGTGAGCCTGTCAGAACATTCCACTTAATTGAAGCCTCTCCAATTTTTTTTTTACCAAGTGGAATTTTTTTGCCGAGAAGAATCAATTTGTCAAAGTAAGTCATTAAAGTTCTTTTGCTAATTACTTAACTTCATTGAATTTCTACCTGAATGTCTTCCATTTGAATTGAAAGTATATGGATTTGACCTTGGTAAACATTTACATTTAAAAAAAAACACGCTTCAATTCAAAACTTTGAAGAAGAAATTTAATGTGATATCTCTTCCATTGTTTTAAAATCTCTTATATTCTTAAGGCGTAGAGAGTAGCACTTTTCCAGCCACTCAAATTCCACTTCTCAGATTAATTAGGTCCACCTGTCATTCTGACAAATCCACAGAAACAAGCTTTGAACTTTAAAGCTCTTTTTTTTCATGTAAAGTTTTGAACACAAACGGGATCAAGTTTCATTTCTAATGTTTGCTCAACAGAAAAACCACATCATTTGCGGTCGCTATCAACTGTTTGTTATACTTGCCATGTGCTTCTGTGTTTTAAGAAATTTGAGAAGAGGAAGAAGTTTTGTAATTAAAAAAAATGTGAAAATCTACACTTAAATTTAATTGCCGGGGTGAGATTTCGGGAATTTAAACATTTACACCTTGTACAGTCAAAACTCTTTTTTTTTCGTAAAAATTTATTTACAAAAAAATTGTATTTACAAAAAAGAATTGTTTTTTACACGCAGCTTTTACACATTACTATCTCCTCCAGTAGTAACACGTAACATTGACAAATTACGTGCGTGCAAGACTTAGATTTCGTCACTTGTCTATTATTGTTCAATGAAAATCAAAGTGTAAATCATAAAGGTCAATCCTTTATGGTCTGCTTTTAACACCATACAGGTCAACTTTTGTTTTCAGAAAAATTCTGCCTAATCAACTGAGTGGAAAAAAAAAGTGTCAACGAAGTAAAGTAAAAGTCCGTGACAAAAGCTGAAAAAAACACGTAAAATTACATAAAAATGCTCTGGGAGGAAACTTCCTTGGGGCATAATGCAAGATTCGTCTAAAGTGAATAAAAATTGTTGGGTAATTTTTTTTTGAAACAAAAAACTGCTATGTTCTCATGGTCAACACAATATTTTTGCAAATTGCGAAACACGCAAAAGTTTTCATTCGCTTTTTTTTCGCAAAAATGTTGAAATAACGCTTCGAGTTCTTATAACATAGTAAGTGCATTGTTCAGGTTCACGGGGTAGCGTGCAATTTGACCGTGTCTTGGTAATCGGCTTAAGTTACAAGTTAAAAGCGTTAAGAAGTCAATTAAAAGAATAACATAAATCAGAATAACAATGGACATTAACTCCTTGTTATACGAAATTATATTGAGACGAAAATTCATTCCGTTCACTCATCCTTGCCAAAATGCTATCCGCACTTAACTTATTTTTTTTTTCGTCAAATTTTTTCCAATACAAATTACGCTGAAGATAATAATTTTTAAGTTCTTTAATTCTCACAGTTGGCGCAGCGGTGTAGTGAGAAGAAATGAAATCTATAGAATTTAAAAACGAGACGATACAAACCTGCAAATTACTGTGTGTTGCATCCTACGTGCGATGTAAATTGCAATTACGTGATAATTCGTATAGTACTCAGTCAGCAACAGCTTGCTGAAATTTTCATGGACTTGAATACAAAATTTACAAAATTTTGGGAGACGAGAATTTATTCGAAAATAAAAAAAAAATTTTTTTTTTTGCAAATTCGAAAGTACAAACAAAAATTTCTTTTTAGCCAAAAGGAAAGTCGTTGAGCCCCAAGGAAATTCACATGTTCCACATTCATTTTTATAATTTCGAAAAAAAAAAGATGAATGCTTGCGAAATTTCAAGCAACAACTTACAACTTACAACTTACAATGAATAACTTATAAAATATAAAACTTTTTACTTACCTTAAAATTTTTTTTCTGTTTCACCAATTTGCACTAAGCACTTGCAACTTGCACTTAAGTTCAACACCGAAAAAAAGTCGTCAGTACAAAGTTTCTTTTGTAACTTTAGTAAATCTAGCAAGGAAATAAAAGTAGTCTAATCCGTTATGTCGACTCGTTCCACACGAAGGGTCACAACACAGTCAAAACCAGCATGCTTTCTACTACTTATTAACTTAAAATTTCCTGTTTCAAGTTCAAGTACAACACAAACCACAATAAAAGCATTATGAGAATCTCCCAGATTTAACCACAGCAACACCCCGACGCTGTTCTTGATGGACCACGACTGATTTTTTGTATTTAGAGATTACGAAAGATGAAGTTTGCGTCTTCCTCGTCCAAATGCCTCCAAGGGATTTTTTTTTTACAATTAGGAAAGGAAGGGCCAACAGCTTAACAATGGGGAGAAGATGTGTATTAGGTTTCTGAAGGGGATGTGAAATAAACAGTATTAAAACACTTGAAAAGGATTGAAAACTTGAAGAGCCGTACCAAAATTCTCATGCCGTCTCGCAAGGTGTACTTTGATCCTAAGCATCAATTGAACCTAGGTCGAATTTCACTTCCACATGTCAAAATTTAACTTCCTTGATGCCAAAAAGTCCACGGTTCAAGTTCATTGTCGAAGGAAGCAGAACGAACAGGGTTGCATGTCACTAAAAATGAAATGTTGAGAAAAAGTCGAAAGTTTGAGTCAAATTCAATGACGTTTCTCAAAAATTTGAAAGCGCCATACGGGATTTTCTAGAAGGCTGCGTATTCAAACAAGTGCAAAAAAGAATTGAATAGAAGTAGGTTTGAATGAAATTGTGTGAACATCATGACAAAATGAAAGATTTCTATCCGATTGTAGTCCGATTCAACCATCTGTCATCCTATGACACTTCATCCGGGCTCAACGGACTGACCGTCATGCAAGCGTAACAGTACTCGTGTGTTACCATCAAAAGTTGGTCTAAAACACATGAATTATTTGAAAATAATCTTAGCTTAAGGAAAATAAAAATTCGCATGCTTTGTACATAATTTTTACTTAATTTTTGCACAATTTCTTTTCAGTTCTTCAACTCGCAGCAAAAATACATTTGACAGAGAAGAGGAGAAAATTGCGAATTATTACTTTCTATGTGCCAAAATTTATTATCTAAGAACAAAATATTCCTGTAATTTAATTTTAAGCTTCTCGAGCATAATAAAGTTTCAGTCGTTGAAGCCAAAGCTTCCAATATTTTAAAAGATTTCCCGAATCGAGATGAAAAACTTGACAATCTCTCCCATCCTTGTAAGCAATTACTGCCAAACCTTCAAGTACCTGAAAGGAGAAGAAAAAAAAACTCAAAAAAATGAACTCGTTACCTTATAGAAAATTTTTCATGTAAAATTACACAGTTTCATTTTTTTCATTTCTACTCACCTTCATTTTGTAACTCGGGTCATAATTGAAGGCACCGATGTAAGCAGCAATTTGAAGCGGAGTGTCATACGTGTTAGAGATGAAAGGTTTCGGCTTCTCAGAAGTTTTCCAATCAATAAGAACTAATTTGTCCCTGTTTTGATCACAAAAGAATTAACTAGCAAGATGAGATTCAATAAGTCAACGATGACTCTTCTCGGTCAATGACCTTTTAAACAATACTGTTACTCAACCAAATACACGCGTATGGCCCAATACGTCAGCCTATTCAAAAATATTCAACATACTTGTAAGTTGCTACACAATCCACAATTCCACTGTAACAAAGTTCTGGATGACTGACGTAGCTTTCCAAAACTGCAGTATTTTTCATATGCCCAAGAACGCCTTGTAAACTCTTCCAATGGCCTTCAATTGCTGGTGAAATTTGAAGGTCTTCAATTGATTTTCCACTCAGAATTGATTGGATGTTTTTGTGTAAAAGTTTTCCACTGCTGAACAATTCTGTCAAATATCAGAACAATGAAACAAAAAAAACTAAGAATTAAATAAAAAAATATTTCCTAAGAATTCAATTGCACTCGGTTCGTTTATTCTTCGACGGAAACTCAAGTTCAATGACCTTGGTCAAACGCAAAAGAGTTGGTAACCGGGATTAAATTGCACAAATCCTGAAATAATGACTAACGAAGCTTTTCCTTTAATCTCGGGAATGCTAACGAATAGTCTTATTATTTGCACTTGTAACATATGGACTTTAGGAGATGCTCTTTTCCAACCAATTTGTCTTCCCTTCAAATTTTCAGTCAAAAGGAATAAAACTGTCAGAGAAACTGCCGAATTTGAAACGGTAACTTTACAATGCAATTAGAATTTTGAGATGAATAGTCTCATACGGCGTCCTAATTGCCAATATATAACTAGATATGCCAAAAAAATTTCACTTGTTGCTCGAATTTCGCTAATAAGCTGGTTCGCCAGCTAATCAAATTCAATTCCTTCCAATTTACCCCTTTAACTCAGAACGAATTTCAACGTCAAAAAAAAAATTGGGGAGCCTATTTCCTGTGCTGAGAATGTTTTTTTTTATAAATTATATTTTTTTATATAACTTATTGCAAAAAATTTTGTTGACCCCTCACCTTCTTTGTACTTTCTGAACCCGTCTACACCCAACTCCCGAATCATTCTTTCTTCCCATAATTTCAACACTTTGGCCTGTTGAGCGGGTATGGTCGCTGCCAAAATTCGTGTCACACTCGCAAATCTGTACTTTGGCTCAGTCTGTGCTTTATAATTTTCTACTGGTGGATATGCAAGTGAAAGGATTTGTTCGGGTAAGACATTGATGAGATTCTTATCCTCGGTTGTTTGCCTGCCTGGGTTATCCAAAGGAAATAATTTATAACCGGCAGAAATCATGTCCTCGTGATCAATTCTGTGAAAAGGATGCAGATTAGACAAAGATGAACGAAGGTCGTCGTAAGAAGAAGTTGTATTTTTTCTGCTAATCTCCTGTCTTTCTGAAGTAACTTCTTGTCCTTCGATCGTTTTATCCTAGAAAAAATCAAGTTTTCATCACTCAGGTTATTCGGTTCGTGAGTACAGTGAGTTTCAAATTAATCAGTAGGGCTTAACTTACAGATACAAGAAGATTCGTCTCGTCAGCTTTTGCGTCTACAATGGTTCCATCCTTTCGAATTCGCTTGACTTCAGTGTTGACATTGATTTCTTTGCACTGATGAATACTTGTTAACAATTGTTTCACAGTTGGAACTTCTCGCAATTCTACAAATTAAATTAACAGTCAGGAATTCAGGAACATGTTAATTAAAAATTCAAAAAAGTGATGCACTGCATGTTATCCGCTACAAAGCTTTCAAAGCCTGTGTAGTTAGGTCACGTACCTTTTGGCGACATCTCTTTTTTCGACAGCTCATGCAGAGTGGACGAAGTTGTTGACAAACTTTTGGTTGACTCCATGTACGATGGCGAGATAGGGTCAATGACCCCTGTGGCGCAAGAAGTGTTTTCATCACCAACTGGTTTAATTCGGCTGAATAATTTGGTGTACCTAGAAGAAGTTTTGGCCATCCAGCTACCTTCTGTAGTTTTTGTCAATTTCTTTTCTCCATTAGGGTCTCCATGCTTAGCAATATTGACCGTAGCATCTATTTGGAAGAATGACCTTGGCACAATTTGCGATTGGTTAACAATGTGTCGACTTGTTTTTGGACCTTGATTCTGGGTTTGAATAGCTACAAACACAGTTTCTTGTGAACTCTCGTCTGATATGGCTTTGATCACCGATTTTTTTTCCTTCAATACTTTGTCACGCTTTGATTCCAGAAGTTCTCCGAACATTTCCTTGTTCTCGCGGTGCAACGTTTTGATGGTACTGGCTTTTTTTGATTTGCTGACTTCATTCCCTTTAATTATTCTGGTTTGCGTTTCGGTAGCATAAAAGACGCGTGGAGAAGAATCACCTCCAAGCCGTGAAACAGTGCGCAAGAATATTGACATGTCTTCCGTATTTCAGAGGTTTTCATCAATTAGAATAGAATTAATGGTCCAAAAATCCAAAAAGCCAGTCGAACCTTTGAAATAAATAAAATAATTTACAACCAAAACGAAAATGAGGCTGACAGAAACTTGAACCAATTTTTGTCTTTACTCGTTTCCTTACAAAACGTATGAAATGTGTGAATTCCGGTGTGAAGGGGCAGGCGAGTAAGCATTGCAGCAATACGACAAAGATGTAACACGTTTTATTTAGTACATAAGTGTAGAAAACAAATAAAATATTATAGAGTACAGTCAAAATTACCATTTTTTTAAAAAATGATAAAAAGTACATCTAATGTAGTGCAATGTGGTTTTAACCATTTGAATTCTTCTTTTGTTTCTTCATGTGTGATTTGACTTTTTGTTTTAATTTTTCCAAATCAACTACAGAAGAAACTGATCCAGAAGCAACTTGAACTTCCCGTTCTTTCTTCCTTTCGACGTGTGATTTCTCAGGAGGAGGAACAAATGCCGACTTCCTAAGAGCTTCCCTCACTTTCGCAGCCTCATCTTGTTTTTCCTTTCTTTCTTGTCGCTTCTTCGCATTTTTATCTGCTTCTTTCATGAAGTATTCCCCAGTAAGCAACTCCTTGTCAATCTATTATGTCCAACACAGATATTATAGTGGTGCACAACAACAAAAATTAAATTTATGAAGCGTCACAGCAAACTCTCTTACTTTACTCTCAGGTTGAGCAGGAGGAAACGGCGTGTACTTCTTTTTGATCCGTTTCTTCTTTGGTTCCTTTCTTTTACTCAAATTCTTGTGCTTAAAATTGGGAAGGAATCGATCCCAGCTCTCGTTCTTGAGTTTTGGATCCTGTAATTAGAATATAACAAAAAGCAAAAGAAATTAGTTCAATATTGAGAGAAAAGGAAAAGGAAGAAAAAAATATGTTAGCAATAATTGAGGTGTAAAATAAAATCACGATTCGTTCGACGTACCTTTGCCAGTTCTCGTTTTATCATCAACGTTTTAATGTGATACACTGGATGAATATTCTTCAGTGTGTCCTCCACGACACGCCGCACCTAAATTATAACGTGGTTTGTAAATGAAAAGACACGTAAGGTATATGTTAATTTTAATAACAGTTTTAAAAAACATAAAGGCACGCAAATGATTCCCTTTGTCACTGAAGCAGAAACAAACCATAAGCACTTGAGGACTTTAATAATAGTTATTAAAATGAACCAAAATGAAGCCGAGATGTTAAATATAAAGTAAATTCTTATTGTTCGTGTCACAAAAACATTGAAAGGAAAGGCGACGGGAGGTTTGGGAAAAAGAACAATCAAATAACTCACGTGCATGAGTCCTTTGTAAGGACCGACTGCCGACACCGTGTTCCCTTGGACCAAGACATAACAATTAGTTAGTAGTTCCAGTGCTTTCAACGTTGCTCCATTTGGACCAATAAGCCTCTGCCGTCTTCGCACAAAGCGTTCTCGATTTTGAACTAAGTTACCAATTTTGATTATATCGCACCCAGCGTCATCCTGAAAACAAAGAATAAAAATGGAAAGTTAATGAAGGAAGAACTAACCATTAAATAGACTATTTAGTAAATTATAATGAAATATACGTTCAAGCATTCTTCTAAATCCGCGTGTTGTACAATAAATACGAAATTCGCTGACCCAGTAGTACGTGTTGGTACTAGTAAAGTTAGTTAGTGGTACTAATGTGTAAAACTTAATTGATTATATGAATACAGCTTAACTATTATATGTATTTTAGTAAACTCCAACTTACCTGTAAGACTTTCACGGCGTGTTCAAAAGGAACAGATCTCGCCATCAACTTTATCATATCCCGTGCCTTGAGAATGATATAAGGATCCCAAGTTTTCCTGGATGTCTTGACTAACATACTTCCTTCGGCAAGATCGAGCTCAGCTTTCACACCGTGTTCTAAACAAAGTTTTTTATACAGTACATGCTACAAACAGAAGCTAACTGATGCACAAATAATTTTAGAACTTCGCTGATTACATAGTAGGGCGAAGTTATATTGTAATTAACAATGTAAAAATTGATTTTTAAATGACTTACCCTTAAGTGAGTTTTGCACAAGAGGCCATGCTTCCTGGAGGTATTTTTCGCGATATTTTGGAAACAATGTAGCAAACGAGCTTTCCTCGACTAATCCGTGTGGATTATCTTCTTTCCGAAATTCCGGAAGTTTCATCTCCCATGCATTTTCAATTGGTTGCATCTTTGAGGATTCATCGTCAGACATTTTTCTGTAGAATGAAGGTATTACTGACGCAACGGTAAACTTATTGAATTGGGTCGAGGCCAATATAACAACGGTTGGTTGGACTAAAGACTGAAGTCCGATAGAGTGAAAACGTCCAAAAACCAATTCATTCCCTAAGCTTTTACATAGACATGATTCCACAAATTAAACAGTAAAAGCTTCGACGTTTCCCAAGTATTTTGTTGCAAAACTTTTCCAATTTTTATGAATTCAAAAATACCTAAAAACCAAACAGTGCGCCTGCCTACATGTTCATCAACTTCTGTAAAATCCCGAACATTGTTAGCAATTGAATGGCTTCCCTTAAAGACGAGCTCGACCTAACTCCAAAATCAACAACGAAAATTTTGCTTGAAGACCAAGATTTCAGTACAATTAATACGTAATTTTCTGCTTGACAAGGGATTTCTTTGTTGATTTCTGAGTTAGGTAGTTTTTTAAGAGATGGCATTCCATTATTTCGCTGAACACGTTTCACTGTTTGAATTTGAGTGACGAACAATTCCATTTAGTTGCTCCTTGCTACAGAGGACTTGCGTAACATGAATAGCAATGTAACCCTTGGGCTAAACGAAAAACGAATTATACAACAAATGTCGTTAGACAACAAAATGACAACAAAGAGTCTTTGTCAGCGTTCAGCCTCGACATTTTACAGAAAAATAATTCAAAATTGCAGGACTGGACTTCCCATCGGTATCCCGCATGCGTAAGCTCGCCTGCTCCCTCCGCCTCCGCTTCACCACCCACCCAGTCAAGTGCGACAACAGAAACCCTACTTTAGTTATAATTGTGTAGCTGAGGTAAGTATTTAGTAACAGTATTTTTACCTGTGAGTTGATTCCAAGTAAGATTAGGAAGGTGTTACTTCTTACTACTGCACAATGTCGTCACGACGTCAAGGACACCGGGGAAGGCTTCCAGGTACACCTTCGGTACGTGAATAAACGTTCACAAAATTGACTGATAAGTAGAGAAAAGAGGGCTAAACTCTAATGCAATACTTCTTGAAATTAAAAATTACAATTCACAACGGTAGTTTCCTTTCGTTTTTTTGGCTTTTGAACTTCACTTCTCAAAAATGTGTTTCCTGTGCGTGATTTAAAAATCGCGGGCTAAAGATTGTAAGGTTAGACTCTTCTACACTCTTTACTCTTATGCCTATTGTGCCAAACTTTAGGATAGCAGCGCTAGTGGAAGTACCAGGAGCGACAATGATAGAAATTTAATTACATTAAGTAAAGCGCTCAGTTGGATTTTACGTCATGGAGCCGTCGAAGAGAACATTGCCATGTCGGAAGACGGATTTGTGGACATACAAGTCTTGCTTAACCACCGGCGTTTTAAAAAATATACCGTCGAGGATATCAAGATGGTGGTGGAAAATAACGACAAGCAGCGTTTCGCCATGAGGGAAGATCCGACCGCCGGATTGCAAATCCGTGCCAACCAAGGACATTCTCTGGAAGTAAGGAAGGAAGTGAAGGAACTGATCTACATCTAACAAAGTGTTCACTAAAACTTAAATCTAAGCAATCCTCGGTTTTTTTCGTTCCAGGTAAAGGACTTGGCATTGACACCAATCCAGAACGCTTCGGAATATCCCGTTGTCATTCACGGTACTTACTTAAAGTACTGGAAATCTATTAGCGAGTCTGGCCTCCGTCGTATGAAACGACAGCATATTCATTTAACTACTGGAATGCCAGGGGAATCAGGGGTCATCAGTGGAATGAGGGCATCCGCGGACATTTACATTAACATTGATATGCAAAAGGCACTTACCGGTATGTTGTTTACTTAACGTTTTAATTAGCGTATTTGGTTTTTAGGTAGTTTATCACCTACCAATCAATTGAACTAAAAACGTTATACACCTACTATACAGATGGGATACCGTTTTATATTTCCGAAAACAATGTCATACTCACGCCTGGGAACGAAGAGGGAGTTCTTGAAACGAAATATTTTTCGAAAGTTACTAACAGGAAGTCTGGTCTGGTTATGAGTGTGCACTGAATAAGGTTTGGTTGCTTTTATTTAAATTAATTATTTTGAAGCAATATTCAACAATCAGTATTCAGTAGTTCATTGGCCCCGCCGCGAATCCCTCATACACATTAACTTTGTTGAAAACCGAAACATTCCAATTCCCAAGAATAAACTATAATCTTGTTTTTCTGGTAAAACAGAGAAGGTATTGCCTTTAAATAAGATTTTTAACAAACATGAGTTGCTCAAACTTAGGTACTATGTACTCGAATTTTGGTACGTGGGATGGTAAAGAGTGATCCGCACTTCTAGTACCGACTACTCACCGCAGCCTTAGATGGGCAATACTCCATTACCGCATCATGCGGTCCGCATGCAGTGAGTAGAGGGGGATTTGTGCTGAACTCCAAAAATGAGTGAAAGTGCCGATGTACGACACTCTACCACTCCTTCACCATCCCCACTATAAAAAGCTAAGTCAGTAGATGAGTGTAAATGGAGTAGTGACTCTCCCAGCGAATTTCCTCTTAGGAATGATTTTCGTATTTTTTCTGGTTGAATCTTGATAGAAATTGATTAATTTGTGCTCTTAAAAAGAAAGATGAATTCTACTGAATAAGTTTAAGGTGAGGATTGCTTCTCAAAGTTAGCGCTGAATCTAGCTGGCTCAGAAAAACGTTGAAATTCTACTAAAAAAGTGTTTTTATCACAATAATTCGCTCTGGATACACTACATTATAACCAGGTTTCTATTATAAAGAGGTCTACTATAACAGATCTAAGGAGATCTACAATAGAAAGGTTTCACTGTATTAAAAAATATCCATTCAAAAGTTTGCTTTAAAGCGTCCTACGAAACAATTCTAAAAATCATTCAGGGCATTCCTAGAATCAATTTTGAGCTCAAATTGAACGAAAACAAATGAACAGCAGGAATCCGCAGTAATAAGTGGTTTTCATTAAAATTGGCAAAAATTGCAGGGAGAATTTGATGTTTCAGCAAATTCACACACTTCAGTTTACTGTCCTTGCGAATACTTCGATTTAATTAACGACATAAGCGGAACTACCTGGTGGTAATAAGCTGTGTTATGTACAGAGCGGTAAATAAGTTTATACGTGTTGCAATTTTTTTGCGCAACTCAAAACCTGTTAAGCTATGTTGAATTACAATAATCAGTTTGAATCTGATTCTCTTAGCTGACAATCGCAATCGCAAACTCATTACATTTATCTTATTGTATAGTCTAAGTGATTGGACAATAGGAAAAGCACATCATGTCCAAACTTCTTCGATCCCCAACGTTAGATCCTTACAAACGCCCACTGCCCAGTTTATTCTCCTCTACGTCGAGTCTGAACCAAACGACGTCCAAACGTCCTGCTTCGTCACCACTT
>JABASK010000066.1:15387-37225 GCA_019776465.1 Rambutanura hunanensis | reverse complement strand
TTTCTACGAGTATTATGCCCTAACAAAGTCTTAGGAGTATGTACTCATGACAAATGTCCAGAAGACCAGTGCTGAATCTACAATCCAGCACGCCTACTTGTTTTGGTTCACTCATTTTTTGGTGAGTGAACCAAAAAATTGTTCACATGTCCGTAACAACGACGCACTGGTAATAGGTTTTATTACGTGGATTTTTGAAACCGCTAGCATTTAATATTATAACGAAAACTTGAAGCGGGGAAAAAAGCCCCGCCTTTGAAGGCGTTAATAATGTCCGTGGGACGGTGATGCGGAGCAAAACAGATAGTTCCACTTCTATCGAATTAATCATTAGACTTTAACTTAAAATTAACTTGACTTGAACTGAAAAAATTAATTCAAGTTAAGTCTAATGATTAATTCGATACTTCTAACACAACTATACGATCATCGTTACGTTTGAGTTTCGAAGTGCTTACAGTTGACATGTCTGCCGCGCACCACTCCCGCCAGATTGGGTGAAAGTAGTTTTTAGGTGGGAGTAAAAAAAGTGAAAATAATTTTGGGCAGTTTATTTGCTTCTTAGTTAGTTTAACTAAGTTTAACTAACTAACTACCATACCAGCCTTTAAATTTGTACAGCTACCTACTTAGGTGTGGGGTGCCTGACTAAGGTGTGGAGGTATGGCACCTGGGATGTTGAGGTGCTGAATGTCAACTCACCATGTATGGCATCGACGAGTTTAGCTTTTAGCAGGAAGCCAGAAGGAGAGAAGTTTAGTCCTTGTTAATTTAAAATAAAATCACGCTTAAAAAAATTGATTTTTATTGAATTCTTTACTCTTTTTTTTTAAGCAGAAGGTAAAATGAAATACTGCTTTCGAATTTTTTGAAACCAACTCTCATTTGGATAATCAGGGTATGGAAGGCACGCTGATTTTGAAATGTCATACGGCTTGTGCTTTGTAAAAGGTTGTTGACCTTTGGTACTACTAGGATAAGTTTTCCACCAATTATAAATATTTGAATAAATCTTGTTTGAATTGGAAGAATCTCGTAGTTTTTTACAGAGGCGACACCAACCGTCACTCGATGTCACCTTGTAGGTTGATCTCCACTTTAAAAATTTTGCATATTGTCTTGGATTTGTATCCAACACTTTTAAGTAGGTAGCTAGTGCTTCCATATTTTTAAATTTTCTTGCGTCAATGAAAGAATGTGGTGGACCAATGGCAGTGTAGTTGACTCTGCCGTAGACAACAGGTATCATACCATGTCTGAGCGCCTCAAAGAACTTTTCCGTTACGTAATCAGTACAAAGTGAATTTTCAAAGGCCAAGTAGAATTTGTAAGTTTTTCCCAAGTAAGCATAACATTCTGAAGTTGTGTTACCTACGCAGGTCAAAGTTCCACAGGCTCCATACTTGTCAATTTGAATGTACTGATCCAATTCTCGAACGAAACTTTCTCGATTGGAGTGGGTAAAACAGTTGGATACAACCCAAGCTACTAATTTAGACTTTTTGGATGGTTCTGGCCGATTGGAGGTAAGGTCGAAAGAAGGAGGTGACACAATTTTCTGGATTTCGGCATAAGGATGGTAAATATCAGAGTCTTGTCGATAAGTCATGGTCCAATTAAAGATGTTATTATAATTTTTCAAGTTAACCCGGGTATTGGAAGCAGATTCTAGCATATAAAAAACCCAAAATTGTCCTGGGTCATGGAAGTCAGGCAGATTTATGCTGCAAAAAAAAAATTAATTACAAAAATTAATCAGTACAATAGAAATCGATTTTTGGTAACTTGATTTTTGATTTGGTTTGAATTTCCCTCCATATTTCTCACTTTTCAGTTATGAGATTTCGTAAAGTGTGTGCTTTTTTGTGAGAAACCCTGTACATTTTACTTGCCCTTAATTGATTTTAATGCAAACCTTAATTTTTGACGTACTAAAATCTTTGATGTACGTTACCTCTCCAGATCTCGAACATGGAAGATTACCGCATCACTTTCTGTAAGTAGTCCCCGGTCAAAGGTCAACTGACACTTGACCTCACATTTTTCAAAATACTCCTTATCAACGCTATAGGCATTAAACGTGTAAGTGTCAAAATATCCTGTCCAGAACAAAATTCTAAAGAGTCTCGAAGTATTCGACGCAGTTCCAAGGTTACCGTCAGAATTTAACTTAGATTCGACCAAACTTTGTGACTTGTCAGTTCTTTTTGTAGCAATACAAACTGTTAAAATTATTCCACCACAACTTAAATGTAATAGAATAAAATATCGCCAATATTTTCGTCGTGCTAATTTTTTTAAAAATCTGAACATTTTCTTCCTTTCTGTATCACTTTGGCCATTAAACAAAACAAAAAAAACTTGTGGAATAACCGTAATTCCCGTCAATAAGTGTTCTGGATGAAAGAAGACGAATGACAGAAATAAAATAGAATAGAAAACTTTTTTTGGGGGGTTTTATCCACTTCTAGAATCTGGAACTCCAGTCATGTTGTCACACACAACGGTATGCGCAATGAATATTTTAGTTTGGACTTTGGGAAAAGGTGCACTTCTTTCTGGACAAGGGTTGTAGTCAACTAAAAAGGGCGGATCAGAAGTAAGAAGCATGCAATATGGATTAAACTAACACTTTTTGGTGAAGTAAAGAAACAAAAAAAATTTTTTGGGTCGGAGAAATCTTACGAACGAAAACGATGTTTGCCTAAAATGGTGATGTTTGCGGCGCAATGTAAACCTTTACAAGGCTTTTTGAAATGTATAAACTGTAAAAGGGAGTTACCACAAAAAAGGTGTCAATTAGACGCTCATTATAGCGATATTATTCCCATTCGTTCTTCTTTGAAACATCGTTCCTTCGAGATTTTTTCTTTACCGTGTAGGTTTAACCTCTAAAAATCACTCGTATATTCGCAAATTCGCAATACCATATTGGCTCACGCTCACATCTTAAAAGCATACGCGGTGTTTCTAGGGGGTGGGGTTGGGAAAGCTACGGGGTTTTTGTGCAAAATGTTTATCACGCGAAACTCCAGGATCTTGTAGGATAAAGGTCAAACATTCTGAAAAGTGTAACGTATAGACTCACTTCAGTTGCTATACACTATGTATCTGTTACTAATTTGTTGATTGAAACTAAAAAGAACTTGTTAATAGTAACCAATTATTAGCTCATTCCGATATTTAATATGGGGCGTTTAGGAAAATGAACTAGTCTATGTAATCGTTGTCCTCGTCGAAAACATTAACTTGTAATTTTGAGCAATAAACCGCAGGTTGATATTAAAGTTAATCAGCCATAAATTACAAATGACTTTAACGAATTTAGTAGAGTATATAATTTTCTCCTCAACCAATGGTCGATCGTAGAAGCGTCACTAAGAATCTAATGTCAATTTGATCTAATATCAATATAAGTTATTTTACTTTACATTTAGTTTTTAACAGTTTGAAGGTATGCTGTTCAAAGTTCATTATTGTTCAAAAGCTAATTGTATGTTTAGAATATGCGGGTTGTTTTTTTTCAAAATCTTTATTAGTTTTCAAAATTTTGGTTAAATTTTGAAATTCATTAGATTTCGTTGTAGGTCAACCGAATATGATTAGAATTACGTCCAAGTTAGAGCGGATGAGTAATAAAATAATTTGGTTTAAACTAGAATTTGGTAGAAAAACTAGTCAAAGAAGGGAAACTGGAGGTCAAAGTTCAAGGGTCATAAAAGCTAACTTATAAGTGCAGCGATAAAAAATTGATGACGACGATAGAGAAACTCAACGTATTTACTAGTGTTTTTGGTAACTAGTTTTAATATTTGTTTATTTGTCTTCATTATTCACTAAAGTCATTTCAATTTTCAATTTTGTATTTATTTTGTGTGTGTCCAAATAAATGGTTAATGTCAGTGGAGTTGAAGTGAGTTGAATTTCAACCACAATAATTGTCATATAAAATAAAAAATTAAACTGACACAAGAAGGAACATATAAGCAACAAGATTTTGCAATTATACCAAAAGAGGCCACGAAAAAAAACAGGTCAGGTCAAAAGCCAAATTTATTATTATAAATTTTCATTTTCATGCCAAATAATTTTTTTTACAGTTCCGACTTGGTGAGTTTCTTTATTAGGTAACTTGAGGTCGAGTGCATTTAATTCAGAATCTGCTCCTTTTTACCATTTACTTGATGAACCAAAATAAAAGGTCGACGTTTTGGTTAGAATGGCAATGGTTTGCTATATAATTATATTTTCCGCTAAATTTAGCCTCTGAATTTTTTTCTCTCATTTTCATAAATTTGTATTCCAAACAAAATGTAAAAAAAAATATCCAATAGTTTATTTATTTAAAATTCAGTCACTTAAAATCATTAAATGGTGTCAGTATTTAGTAAGAACCATGTTGAGGCGGGTTAGAGTAGTCACCCCAAATAGCCACCTCTCTCGATTGACCAGGATTAAAATTTATCTGAAATTGTCCACCATTTCCCAAATCAAATTGTCCATTATGTATTCCAGCAGGACTTTGATTCAAACCTGGATATCCTTGACCAACGTTACTATGTCCGCCTTGAGGTTGTGCCCGTGGCGGAGCATTGTATCGATTAGAACTTTGTGAAGGAGCACCGTAATTTACTGGACCAAAATCATATCCCTGGTCTCTTCCAAAAATTCCAGCGGGAGATATTCCTTGATAGGCTTGACTTTCTGGTGAACGCGGAGGTGGAGGTCGATGACCTCCTTGTTGGAACTGGGGTTGTCCACTATAGCGTGGAGGTCCACCATGATTAAATTGTTGTGGTCCAGCAGGTTGTGCTAGTTGATACTTTCCTTGTTCTTTTTGAGGTACCGGAGCTGCTGGTGGGTCGTAAGGTCTATAAGGCTGAGGTGAATGCCCACCACCGTGGTGTCTTTCTTGTGGAGCTTGACCTTTGTCCGGGTAGTCATACGCTCCTTCGTCCTTCTCACTGTGACCAGGTACAATAGGTTGTTTTGGCAAATGGTCACCTTCTGCAATAAATCCATTTTTTCCAGCTGTGTACTTAACAGTGATTGGTTTTCCGTCAGCACCAGGATACGAATAGAAACCACGACGAGTTCCATCAGCATCTACAGTTTCACCTTGTTGGAGTCCGTTGTCAGCTGCATATTGGAAGTTAATTGTTCCATCGTTGTTTAGCGTTCGGCTGTCTGACAGAAGTAGTGGATAAGTTGCTTTAGCTGCAGCAAGTTGTGGTTGAGCTTGAAAATTCCCGCCATGACCACCTCCCTGATTGTAAGGATTTTGTGTGTATTGCTGGTTATTTGGGTCACCGACACCTTCGTTTTTGTATCCAGGTCTGGCTTTGGGAGCCTTTTGCGTCCAACATATGTCAACAATCCCTAAAACCTGAAGAAATGATAAAAGTGACGAAATTACGAAAGGTCACGCCAGCATCACAATTCCATAAGCAAACTCCTTGTCTTGCAAATAAGTTGCAAATTTTTCACAAATATGTAAAACAGCTTAAAATTTTCCGTAACAACATTTCAATTAAATCAATTGAATGATCTGGTTAAAAAAAAAACTTAAATCCATCCACCAGGTTATCTTCTTCGTTTGCAGTAAAGATTTTTCAGATTTTGAATCTTTTGACCTAATTTTTACAAAAATGTTTTGAATTATTAATGATTATTACCAGTAATAAATGCCAAAGCTTCATTGTAGACAAAACCTATAAAATCCACTTATTATTTTTTTTTTGCGAAACAATAGAACAATACTAGTTGATAATATATGTGGAAATGGAATAAGAATTGGAGCAAAACACTGGTTTTAAAGAAGTTACAAAGTAATGGTGGGTGCGGTGAAGCAAACATTTTCTGCTGTAACTTTATACACTTTAAAAATTTTGCAACAATCTTGATAATAGTAACTCCCATTAAGATTCTACTGATATCTTTTACCTTCCACAAGGTTTTCTTTTTTAGTATTTATAAAAATGGCAAAAGGGAATTGGCAACTTTGCAATAACAAGCCCACCGCCATCACCGTCAACCCAGAAAGTAAATCGTGTAAAATGTATAAGCGCGTGAAGTCAGTAGTGCAGAAAAATCAACAGAGCTATTAGTTAACTCAAAGTAATTCAAGCTCATTTACTAACAAAAATAAATTACGTTTTTTTTCAAGAATAATTGTTAATTACCGTCAACCTCTTCGGGTTTGTAACAATACAAAATTAATTACGAATGAAGTTTTTTTCATGTGAGAACATTTCAATTCTGAAAGAAGTTATTCAGACTTTCTTTTTTTTTTTAGTTCCTGCGTCAAAAATTTTTAGGCCACGATTCGTCTAAGGTACACAGACGCGTTACAGCGCAACGAAAAGTTTAACAAGAACTTTGTACACCAATTGCGTCAATATTTGACGTAATAATGATTATTGTATTTTATACTTAACATACACAGTCAAAAATAAACAAAACAAACTTTCTGTGACTTATTTAACAAAAGTTACGCACAGAACAGAAAGTAAAATTAAACAACGTCGGATATCAATTAATTGTTAATTAATTAAGATAACAGATTGATAGTTATGATAATACTTCCATCAAATCACTTCCATCAAGTTGTCAGATGAATGTTGGCAATGCCAGTGGCATTAAGCTACTGTTTAACAAGGCCAAGTTCTACAACACGCTTTGTTCGTATTTAAACTCATAACTAATTCAATAACACTGCTAAGTTATTAAATAAATTTTATATTAAAAAGAAATAATTTATAATTTCATTTAGAAATATTTGGTTGAATTACAATAACTTTTAACGTTAACTTTAACGTTATAGACTTTTGGTACGGCGGACTTTGGTACGACTTTATGGTTGTGGTAATTATGGACTTTCACACGAAACCATATCATCGTTGTTGACCTTGTTTTTTAACGACCGCAAAAACTGGACCAAAGTGCAAAAAATTACAGATGTCTTTTCCTGGATTTTCATGTCTGTTAAAGCATATCGACAGAATGCCATCTCTGTGTTTATGTTAATGGGTCGGTAACTTTCTTGGAGTTTTTAGACGAAGGAAAAGAAGGGCAAATTTCGCTGTTCGCTCTTCTTTTACGAAGTCGTAAGCTTTCCATATTTTTGTCTGCTGTTATTGCTTGAACATTAATTTTTTTGAACAGAGCTTCGTTACATTGGCACAAAGTGTTTAAGTGTATTTTAATTGAAATTTGAACGATCACGCCTCATCAGCTTAGCCAAGACGTCGTTGCTATTACTTTTTACACAATAATGTTTAGTATTGAATTTCACAACGGAAAGGGAGGGGTAGAAAGGTGATGAATCCGGTGGTGATATCATAACAGCTGATGTTAGGTACTGAATACTTTACTGACTCGTCCGGAAACTGAGCGTTAAATGTCAATAGAAAATGTGCGACAGCAGTGGTAATATTTGTTGTGGCGATTGCAATGCTCCAGGTACGAAATTTTGTGTAACAGAATGTTTGGAATCGTTTATTTTAGTAGAAAGTTCTAGAGTTTGGAAATCAACAGTTTTAATGTCTACGATTAATTTGTATTTCTAGATCCGGAATGGGCCTCGTTGAATCGAGGGTTGCTTCTGTGTAAAGATTGTTGTTACGTGCATCGTACTCTTGGCCCTCAATTTACGAGAGTCAAGTCACTCAAGCATTCCAAATGGCATCCGAATTTGAAGAAGGTACAAGGGTGTTTATAGTAATAAAAATAAACCAGATCAAAACTAATTAACTAAACAGGTTTCTGAATCTACCAAAATCTGTATTTACTATAGTTGGTGTACACATTGGCTGCTGGACCTGCTAATCACGTTTGGGAGTATACCTTACTCATCGAACCCAGTAAAGCCGACCTAAATATGAAACCTTCTCCTGGTGATTCTTTGGAAACCAAGAAACGGAAGTTTATAACCGCAAAGCACCTCATGTGTCAATTTGTTCGACGACAGAAATCAGATAGTTTAAGTAACGAACTTCATTCAACTGTTCGTACATCAGATATTGGAACATCTCTTCGTCTCTTGGCATCTGGAGGCGATCCGAATTTTTTTCATCCTGTCCAAGGAACAAGACCTTTACACGTCGCAGCCAGACACGGCCAAGGTTAGCAAATCGTTTTATGAGTCTTTTAATAAAATGAAGTTCCATAAAAGTATATCAGTCGCATCATTTCTACTTACAGGTCTTCAAGTAGAGCTGCTATTCCTTCACGGTGCCCAAACTGACGGATTAGATTACTTGGGTCAAACTCCAGTAGAACATGCCATGTAAGTCATAGTAATTGAGTTAGTCTAATTCAAAGTGATATTTGACAATGCCACATACCTTACACATTACAATCCTAACTTGTAATTATCATGTTTTTAGCGCTGCTGGTCACAAAACTTTAGCCATGCGCCTTCTCGAATTGCGATATTACTTGACTGATCAATTCACATATTTTGTGTGTTCCGAAGTGCCTGATCACACTACCTCGAAACATATCATCATTCCCAAGGAAAGTACAATTGGAGCCAACCGAATGAGACAAGAGCAGTTGCTGCGAAGTGTAAGGGGGTAAACGTAACGATGTTAAAGTAATAAACTAAACGTAAACTTACGATTCTTATCATACAGCAACAACCTCACGTTTTGGAGCAATTTGCGGCAGATTTGTATGATGAACTGGATCGTCGTGAGCTGGAAGCTGCCATGTTACAAAATTTAACTGGACTGGAAGCATCTAAATACTCCGTAGCTTTCTTACCCGTTCATTCATATTTTCCTTCTGTACGAAATCAGACGAGGCAAAAGTTCGCTCGATTAAGCAAAGATGAATTGGCTTCGCTCATCACCCTGGTTCTAATGGAAAGTAAACGACGCCATTGTAACAATATGGCTGCTGATATTGGGGCAGACCGTGACATCTTTCTACATTTGGACAATCGTGATTCGTCTCCAGTTATAAACGGCACCAATGCTTCTTCCATTTGTACAAAACAAGCTACTACCGTCGAAGACGACGAGTTTCCTTTGTATGATAATGTGGCTGATGATGACGATCTTATTCTAACTGAAGAACAAACTCTTTTATCCCGCCAGGTAGCCAATAGGTCCTATCTAAAAATTCCAGTTTATGGCGTAATCTAGAAAATTGTAATCCACAAAATAATTGAAGAAATTAGAAATCAATAGACTTTTTTTGGGCAATTATAGCGATCTGCAATTGAGGTATCACCAGTTAGCAATTCCAATGTTAATCCCGTTTCAAAGTACGACTCCAACGAGGACAGCATCCATCGACGAGTGAAAGTTGAAGAACTATTAGAAAGGAATGAAAGTATGAAGTCAGAAATCCATGTTCTACAAAAGATGGTAATTCAGTCTTCTTGTTCATTTTACGTAATTGTCTTCTTATTTTATTCCTCGGCACGGAAAAGACGTTTTATTTTATTCTTTATGTTTAGGTTGCGCTTGTTATCAGCGAGAATATGGAACTACGAAGAAGTGCAAGCCAAAGTAACACTAACCATGCTACGCAAGCGCACAGTTCTCTTGCCAATGGACACGTATCCACACATGTATACCCGCCGGAACTCCAATTGCTAAAATCTAAACCGCCTAGACCCGTCTCAATGTGTGACACTTCCGGAGAGAAATTTGACGTAAGTTGTTTGGTGTGGTAGTTAAAACTGAAAGGTTTTCGATTCTGTCAACATTCGCTTTTATAAAGTTGGGAAGTCATAAGACTTTGTCAATTTGCACATGGTGTCCAGTCCAGGGTTCCCTTTTCTCTGGTGATTGTGGATTCTGGGAACTAATTTACGGAACGATAACGAATTGATAAATACAAAAATCCGAAAACATTTTATGAATGATATTACTATTTACAGGAACACTAAATTATTTGAATTAAATAACTTTCCAAAAAAAAAAAAAGATTTGAATGATACAGGAAAATTGAGCAAACAAAAAATTTTTTTGGACCAAAAAAATTTTTATTGAAGATTTGGATGATAAGAAGAAATTGATCAAAAAAATTTTTTTTGGACCAAAAATTTTTTCATTGAAAATTCGGATGTTACAAAAAAGTTTATCAAAAATTTTTTGGTAATTTCTATTGAAGCAATTTGAAAACTTTTCATCAATATTTGTTACCACCTTTTTTGTATCATCCAAATCTACAATAAAAACTTTTTCGGTAAAAAAAATTTTGAAAAAAATTTTTTGTTGGGGTACATTTTCTTGTATCATTCAAATCTGCAATAAAAAAATTTTTTGTTGGGGTCCATTTTTTTTGTATCATCAAAGTCTGCAATACAAAATTTTTCGGAAAAATAAATTTTTTTGGTCCAAAAGTTTTGGATGATACAAAAACAATTAATCAACAAAAAAAAAGTTTAAAACAAAAATTTTTGCACCAAATACCTTTTTTGGTCGAGGTGGCAAGTCTTTTACTTTGTCTCTAATAAAAAAAAATGGCGCGAAGCGCCAAACTCCGAAATACTAGTCTAATGATAAGCTTGCCTATGTTCAAGTAATGTTGCATACCTTTCCTTCATTACAGAGTATTGGGAACAGGTCCAATTCGATTGACCTTTGCCTCCAGAAAAAACAGTGTCAAGCAAAAGAAGAATTATTAAATGGGCATGACCTGGTACAAGAGACAACTATCAAGGTTGTTGAATTGATCAAAGTGCTCATTGAACAAGCAAACACAAATGATCTTTGTAAGATACAGTTTACGTGTTGTCAAATTCATGGTGTTGTACAAAACATGGCCTTACGTCTTATACAGGTTTGTGTATATTTGCTAACAACTTTATACAATCAAAAGTTTATTTTCTAATTGAGTTTAACACGTTTTCGAAAACAAAAAATTCTTTCCAGGACCAAGAAAACACCACCATTCAAGAAACTCTTCAGCATGTCTTGTTCCAAGTTCTGCGTATGAAATCTGAGATTGATATTCTCGTTTCATCAAAAATTGAACGCATCGATGAGAGTCCGAAGAAAGACAAGGATGCAATGCCATCTGATCTAATAGAAACGGTCAAACGTATCTGCTTTGACGTCGGCGCAGCTATGAAACTTCTCGTCAGTCGTATCCAGCATGTTTCCGGAAATGTAGTGAAGTGTTAAGGCACTACGAACAAAAATATCGTAGGATAACATCTGTTTACAATCACAATTTAAGCCTAGGCCTTGAAACGTTTCGGTCTCAGGAACTTTATTGCACTTTCGGCCTTTTTTTATATATATACTTAGGAATTTAGTTTTCGACAAGTTAGGATTTTCAAAAAAAAAAACTTTTTTCAAGCTCTCTATCAAGTGACAAGCTAGAACGTAGCATTCCAAAATAATGGGCTGCAGGTACCGGGAGGTAAAATATGGACAATAATTGAGACGCGACGGATGAGAATATAACGTTATAATTTATGACAATACACAAGTATAACTTGTACTTTAGTTAAACTGCCTTTTTCTTCTCAAATACCGTGCCTTACAACATAATCATGTCATGAATTATCCCAAGCATAACACTAAATATTAATAATACGGAACAGAAAAAAAGACTCTAAATAAATTTTCCACTTGAGAAACGTCTTTCCCTGAGCAGTTAAGGGTTAAATCATTTGTCGTGATTTGACTTTTAGTTTGTGTATAATTAACTACACCGTAATTGGGCAGGGTAATTGCGTTTAGCAGGTTGAAGCAAGACGTTTCCAAGGTTTTTTTTTGAACCCCCTCTGCATATTCATAAATTATGAGCGTCAGGTGGTTGATACTTGGGAGTTGAATTTGTACAGAGATGTGTTTTTATCCACTTTGAAAAGATCTCATTGTTACGGGAGGGAAGGCTTACGATCCTTACCTGGTTCACTTCCATTTTGATTCATGTACAAAAGTTTTAACATGAAAGTAGTTGGGCCCTGTATCTGGTCTCGTCCGGACGTTAGTGCGTTTAGGCTGCTTTGTATCGAACCCTACCACCGCACCGGAACTAAATTTGAATACAAAGCAAAACCGGAAGTGAAAGTTCCGCTTCGAAATAACACTCACGTTTTTTGCATATTCGCTGCTGAAAGTGAAATTTAAAAAAAAAACTTCACGATTTGTGTAGATTAAAACTTTTGATATAAAGAGGCAATTAGCAAATTTACCTAACCATTTTCTCAAGGAACTGGTTTCATTCCTTGCAAAAAAAAAGTCAGTCAGCGATAACGAGATCATTTAAGTTCTCACACTTTTTGACGTGAGAGCCTTAAGCGACTTTTGTTACGCTTGTTGAAATAACCAGAATTAAATTCAAAAGTGACGTGTGTGACTTATCTTATCATAACTTAAAATCTTTCGCAGTGTTATTGTTACGCACGTCAGGTTCCCCCCTTTGATAGTAACCGCATTCAGGAACGAGTTTTAAGTCTGGGAACGTTTACAGATAACAAAAAATAATATTTTTATTTTTGTGGTCTATTGACTCGGAAGGAAAAGCGTGTAAAGTGTAATCTTCGTGGCGACGAGTCCTGCGGTTTACTTACAAATTTTGGTTAGAAGAACAATGAGGGATTTCCCATTGGGTACTGAAACAATTGGTGTAGTGACTTCTGGAATTGCATCTTCATCAGCGTCAAGTTCACTTGGGGATTCGTTTCGCGAAAGTGGTAAGAATTTGGTTACTTTGACTTCAAGTTAAATTACGACAAAAAACGTTTTTTTTTTTGGTAATTTGAAACAATGATCAGTTTTATTTCATAATTGCCGCTGGCAGTGACAGGGCATTCCTCTCCTTCTCACATCAAATTGAGCATTTGACTCTTTGGAACAAAATCCTTGGAGATTTTGGTTGCTTAGCAACCAAACACCCAAATTTTGTGTGGCGTCTCAGATGACGAATAGTGGGTAATTTTTTTTTTCGTGGGAGTTACATTGCTCTTGCTTAGAATGAGTAACAAAAACAATGGAACCATGGAATCCATTGTTTATAACCACTTCCTCCTACTACCCTTTTACCGAATGGCATCTGTCTTTTTATGCACGAGTTTTTTTTTCTAAGAATTTAGTGAAGTGCTTTTACCATAAACTTTTTTTTTTGGTTACATTCGATTTTATGAAGTGGATTGCGAGAACAAAAAAATGGAAGCCTGTATTTGCATTCTCAATTTGAAAAGTTGGTAATCCACGACAATTTCTTTGGAGCAGGTGCACTTTTGTATGTCACGTAATCATTGTTCGACTTTTTTTACTTGGTTGACTAAAGTTTTATTGAATAACTGGCCGTATCTCCTTTGCATTTTCAAAAAAACGCATCGTTTTGATTATTTTCAAATAAAATTTCAAAAACTTAAAACCGTTTTCGATTGGATATTGGAAAATTGGTCGTTTTAACATAAAAACGGTTGATAAAAATAAAAAAAACGGAGAATAGCGTTGGCAAATTCTGGCTGAAGATGTACACAAATCGTTAGTTTTTGGCTCATAAGTGGTTGCTATTAATAATTATCTTCGTCTTATGGAGCTGAAAGGAAGATGAGTAAGGTTTTTAGAGCGATCATTATTATTTCCTATGAAAAAATGATGAATTTGAGAGATTTTAATGAAAAATGAAGAGAAAGTAAAAAATTTGAGATCTTTTCAATCTGTTTGATATCAATCAACACAAAAGTATATCGAAATCACTGGGAAGTAAGTTGAGCTTCAAAGCATAAAAAAAAATTATACTTGGCTAAAGCTTAAGAAAGAGTAGCTCTTAAGTTTATATCTAATGACCGTAATCAATGCTTCTTTTACACTTTCACAATGTTAAGATTTATTACAAAAATTTACAACACATGTGGTAGTTGGCAATTGGCCTAACCATCTCAAGCAATTGATGAACTTAAACAAAAAGTGGTTTAGACTTAGACGTCCACTTGACTCTGATGGGCTACCTACGAAATGTACAAAATTAACAACGTTATATAATAATTGTCATTAAGGAAACAACAATTCATTAGTTCTCAAAATTCTCAATGTCATCAATTAATTAAGTTATTTAACGACGTTAGGAGGTTTGGTTATTAGAGCAAGGTGCCATTGACGTCGTTCTGTCATTCACTGCGAGGTTACCAGTAGAATAATTTCCAATTTCGCAATATTACGAGGCTTTTCACCTATTGTTCCTTGGATTCTGTGTTGTTCTCATTTTCAATTTGTTTCCAGAATTAGTTACATTTGTACAAAAAACTGATTTCGTAAAATTCACAATTTGTGAAATATCACCTAACTATGTCAGGTAAGTCGTATCCGAATCCGACCCGTGTAATCGTAATCAATAATGGTTCAGTTTACTGCAGATATTGTCTTACGCACTAACAAAGGCTGATAAATCAATTAGCATGAAAGTTTTGTTTGTTTATGACACCTGACTTTTGCGAGTATAGTGAATGGATGTCAAGGATAAACAAATTTTCGTTTTTATTTTGATTGTTTTAGGATTAGTCTTGGTTAGGAATGAAATCTCATTAATTTATATCAGTTATGGACATCTAACGCTTCAATAATCATTACTACAATTACTGTGTGTAGTTCGGTCAATAGCTAAAGGTGATTTTAGTCTGACCCACCCCAGGCTCAGGGAAAGTCATTGAGGTTAATTGTTAACTCTGATGTTTAGATCAACATGTTAGTAGGCACAAACTACCGACTAACCATAACATTTCCACATTAAAATTACAAATTGCAAAATCCTTCTCTAAACAATAGTTAATATGCATAGATCCTTCCAAAAATTAGATCTGTTTCCGATAACCTCCATTTTACACACACGTTAAACTAAATAGCATTTGCATCGTCATGTTCTCTGCAGTATATTATCCACTGCCTTCATTACATAATCGAGTCCAGTTCCTTCTATCGAGAAACCGGGTATCAAGGATAAGTTTTTCATAAATCCATGTCATTCCTCAACTTCAGTCGTCCAGGATCGAAACTGTGACACATTCTGACTTTTTGAACGAGTATTCGCAATTTAGCATTATACAAAGTCAAGTTCAAATGATTTATAGTGTGCGTCTTCATTACAAATTGATGAGTTCACAAGACGAATCCTGTAGACTGTAAATCGTAAGCGTTTTTTTTTCTATTCAAACGTTGCTACTTTTATTTATTTATTTATTTTTGGAATTTTGGCACATCGTGAATTAGTGAAAATTCTGCCAATGTTTGCGTTTGTTCTCGATTATACATAGAGTATTTCACCGAGAAGTTACGCGCAGTTGGAATAACTAATTAATTTTAATTATTCAACTTACAAATAACCAAAGTTACGGTGACACTTGCACAAAACGACAGAGTTTTAGGCTTTTTTCGACTTTGTTTATTAAACTCTTGTTTAGATTGGCAAGTTTACGCTTTAGGAGTGTTGATAGATATAACAAAAAAAGTAATAGAAGAGGTTGGTTTAGGTTTTTTTCGTTAATTAACAAGCGACGATGAAGTAATTTATTTCTAGAACTTTGCTTCAGTTAGGAGTTGTGGTATTGCTAAAAATCGCGTAGGCGTGTGCTACCTCGGTAGTAAACGAAAAAACTGTGAGAAGTGAAAGGCCGTTCAATAATTCAGGGAGCATTGACTGGGATTCGAACACGCGTCCTCCAAGAAATGTGTAAGTTTTATCAAAGTGTGTAAAATAGTAAACGCAAAATACCAAATTCAACCAAACAACCCGTCGTGTGTTACGAACACGATTGTCGCCTTTCACAATAATTGTAGTAGTTTTTGAAACTTTTGTTTTGATATTAAGCGATTTTCAACCAAAATTTTTCATAAAAGAACTCCATTTACAAATTTTACAACCCCACTTTAAACCGGAAAAGGTAAATTTTCAAAACACTTTATCTTGGCGTGTGTTCTGTCAAGTTTTAAGTGCTTTCTATTGCATTTTCACGTGTTGCAGTGCTAAGTTAAGCCAAAAGTGCTTTATATTCATTTACAGACGCTATCCCATTTCTTTGAAGAGACATTTAGCCTTTATTTTCAGAGTTTTTCAAAAAAAACGGTTGGTCTATTTAATAAAAAAAGCAGTGACTTCTAAGTCAAGAAACAAGTGCAATGTCAGGAGGTCAACGAACTCCACAACACTATAGTGATTGCCAGTATTTTCCAAGTTAGATTTCTCTAGCAAACTGTGTCATGTGTGCATTGCGGGCTCTAGATTAGTTAATTTAAATTACAAAATAGAGGAAACTAGTGCCTAACTTTTTGTTAGACAAATTGTACAGAATCAAAAGTGAACTGATACGTGAGATAGGGAAGTGCGATATTCGGTGAACACTGGAGTAGTCGACTTGATTATGGCAGAAGATACTATGTGATCTAGTGGGTGTTTTTAAGTGGAGAATTTTTTTTGGGGGAAGGGAGATGATGTTATTTTTGCCAGTTATTCCAGAAGAGTGACAGCATAATGTACAGAAGCATACTGCGCCAGAATCTATTGATTCTCCAGCACTTCATAGTTAGTAAACTACTGACCTTGGTCTGTGCCTAACGAAGAATTGATCTGCACTCAAATTACATACCGGAACTTTTTTTTTTAAAGCTCATCTTTCATTTCTGTCAAATTCACCCAAGTGTCTTGCGTGACCTCTAAAAATGTGTCGTGCACAACGTGACCGCGTCTGCGCAACATAGTAATTAGTGTCTTCGAGATAAAGGTCGATTTGTGTTGATTAGTCATTATGGGATCAACGCAAGTGGAGCAGATGTATGGACCAATTGCGGAAGAGCACATAATGAGTGTCTGGAGTAAGAACGCTAATTGACCTTTCACTTTTGAACTTGATAACTTGGCGTTGATAGTTTAAACTTTGACCTACCCGAAACCTATGATAAATTTTGAACGTCAAATGAGCTTATTTGTCTTCAATTTTTTTTTTGCAGTGGACTGTTGCAATAATGAATGAATTTTTAATTTGTTTTTAGACGAAATGCTAGACAATGAGAACGAAACTTTACGCGAACGCGTTGGTGACCTAGAAAAAAAAGTGTTCGAACAACGTGACGAAATTCTGTGCCTAAGGGCTACTGTTGCTGATGTCTTACGCCGTATTGCCAATATTGAAGCTAATTCAAATCGAGGTAAGTCTACATTTCAAAATTTGCACGCCAAAAAAGTCAATAATGCGAAAATTAAAAGTAACATTAATTCCATTGTGTCATCTCTGTGTTCCGTATCTCGTATTTACACAGAGGTCATATGTTATGTTACTGGTTACTTATTGTTCCTTGTTAAATTGATTTTTTGCGGCACTCAAAAATATTAACTGCACTTCTATAATATTTGAGATTGTGTCCTAACACAAAGCAAAACTTGATTATGTTACTTAGGACAGGAAGGTGACATTTATTTTTATTACAAATCAAATCAATAGTTTTAGTAAACTAATCATAAGTTGAAACAATGGAAGTTTTGCTTGTTTCTAAATAATCTGAAATCGTAAATAAGTGCCCTGTCAATTCATTAGGTAAAAAGCTCCTTTTTTTTCCCATGTAATCATTGATTTTCATTTCATTTCAGTCATGGATGAAATCGATTTGTAAAAAAATCAATTTTGATGAAACATAATTGTACGAGTAAAAAGCAAGGCATTATTTACCAGCATAATTTTGGTTCAGCAAAATTATTGGTTTTTTTTTTTGCAAAAAAATGCTAAATTAAGACTGCTTTTGTGTTAACCATAAATTATACTGGAGAGTTTTAATGTTCTTTAATTTTTCTGTCCTAAATAACATTTCCAGTAAAAAAAAAATTAAGTTTGGCGTAGAAACCCTGTTGGGTTTCGGTTGGGTAATTAAGGCCTTGTGGGCGCTGAAATGTGACGATTTATAATATAACATATATCGGTTCAAATTAGACGAGAACAAACCATTAGAAAAGAAGGAGATAATGATAGGTTAAAGTTAATGGACATTTGGAACTAAGGTCCTTGGGTGATGTGTGCCAGCGGCACGACAGTTTTATAGAAATCATACCATTTGCTTAGACTCTAGCTAGAAATTGCATGTCCTTCGAGTGACTTTCCTGGACGGCGAGTCAGTTACCACTTGCCAATTCTCCTTCTTATACACACGAACAGACCCGAAAACAAACTTTATCGCAAAAAAGAACTATAAGAGAAATTGCACAAAAAGTGAGCAACGAAGCATAAAACCAAGGCCCAGGATATAATTCTATTCCAGCCGTCTGTCTTGCTCGGCAAATTGTAATAGTCACCATTTTGCAGAAGAACTTCGGTTAATTGTAAGTTTCCCAAAATTTAACCAAATAGTATATTATACTTTAATTAAAAACATTGAACATCTGTTGTAACGAAATAGTGTAACAAGTTGGGCGTTGTTAGACTTTTCTTCGAATTTGATTGGTGTAAATTTTTGAATTAGCAAACATTAGTCACTCCAGGCGAAATTCAAGTAGTTAGTTGTATACTTCAGGACGAGTGTGCACTTCATCGTGAAGATTGTGCCGGCTGTAATTTTGTAATTTGTAATTTAGTCATTTTCAAGTACATTTTAGTCTTGTCAGATTGACTATAATTGTTGAAAGATGGTTTGTTTCAAATTTGTAAGAGAAGGAATAGATCGACAGGAACTAAATTTTTTGTTCAGTTTGTATTAAAGTGGGTAAGAGTCCACTTGGAATACATTAAAACTACGAACTTGAAATTAAGAAGGCAGAGATGGGTTGCTGTATGGTGATGAATATTAATGGGAAAATGTTAACTTGACGCCTTCTACGGTTTAAAGTTTTAAATAAAAAGCCTATTTTTAGGTTATTCAAGCCCTTCTCATCTTTTTTGCTGTCTCAGTTCAAATGCTTAAATCGATGTCAGTAAAAAATGTTAAAAAAGTATTTTTGTATTCAAATTACTACACGTTTCCATCACTGGAGAAGTTTTCTTAAGAACCGAGTCTTCATGCTAGTGAATGTGAATGACAGAGATTTTCAACAGCCTTAAGTAATTTGTGTTGTAAGAATTCAATCAGTAACTTATTAATTATTAATAAGTTATTGATTGAATTTTGAAAAGAATTGATTGTTTGCAAAAAAGCAAAAGGTACATTGCGAAATTCCAGTAAATAATGGAAAGAAACAAAAAGTTCTTTGATTTCAACTATTTTAGCTTAAATTTACGAATACTTCGAGAACAACACTTATTTCTTAGAAGCACAAAATTATTCAGTTATTTTTTTATTGATACGCCACCGACAAATAACAGCTGATGCTTGAGGAATCAATGTTATTTCTAAAAAAATGTTATTTTTTTCTGTACAGCCATTAGTGCTCCACCGTTGCACTTCAAAGAAGTTCAAGGAAGTGGCCGACAGCTCCGAGTTTACCCGACGGTTTCCGATCCAACACGCAGTTCAAACGACTGGAGACGAACCCACGGTAGTGGTATCCCTGTCAACGGACATCACTCAAATTCAAATAATAAAAAGTAAGTTTCAAAAAATTAAAAGCCAAAAAAAGCCACTTGTCTTTAATCAATTTACTCAAGAGGATCCTAAGTGTGACTAAAATTTGTCTTATTTACTAATGAAATGCAAGTCATTATCGAGAAACAAATAGAAAAAGTTAATTGGTCTTAACTTCTAGGAGCGGCGGCGGTGTGCCATGACCAAAAAAAAAGTCATCACCTTGAAAACTTTTTGTCATCTCGCTTTTAGTCAAGTATTTAATTGCGATTAAATTTGTTTGTCATTCGTTTAGAATTTGATCGAATGCGATTCGTTAGATTTGATTTGGTTCACAGAGGCTTGAAACTTAACAAAAAATTTAAATGAGCATAAAGTTTTTATTTTGCCAAAATGGTTTTATGATTTCCGCAAAGAAAAATGAAGATGGTAGAATCTTCAAGAAAATTCAAGGATAAAAAAGTGATAACCTTTTGAGCATATTAATATCTTGCAATTTTTGGCATACTTTTTTATGTGCTAAAACCAACGGCTCCTCATGGCCACGCACGACGGTCACGATAATTTTTGCAAAAACTTTTTCAATAACTCCTCCTCCATTTTCTTTTATTTATTTCAACAATATTCAGCATTTCGTTGCTTTCATGTTTCGGCTTGACAAGTTTCAGTTGCTTTAAGTGTCAATCGATTTTTCGGACTTTTGTGTCACTTGTCTTTATCTTGACGGACAACTTGTTTTTTCGTTCGGTTTTTTTTTGTAAGAAATTGCTTACTCGATAATTCTTTAGCTTCTGTTGTTTTTTCTACAGCAGACGAGTTAATCATCATCAGTCGACCGGTTCTCTTCATTCAGCAGATTCCCGAAGTTCAAACGGTTTATCGTCACCTTCGCCCTCACCGTCGCCGTATCGTGTCTCACCGTCACCTACCACACCTGTTCAAAACAGAGGTCATCGAAACGGTGTCAGCGGAACCGGGTCTAACGGTGTCACTCCGTCCCCTCTAGTAGGTAAACGTTGGAGTTCTACAAGTGACTTTGCCAATACAACTACAAATTTCTCACAGAACGCTCCAATGGCCGTCAGGTAAAGACAAATGTTTTCCTATTGTTTACTTTTTTGATATTTCCGGTGACAATGTTACCTGAAACGAAAAATAAAAATATTTAAAATAAAAAATATTCTGTCCTGAAGCGAAAAAAAAATACATTCTTGAGTAAAAGCAAATCAGGTGCGAAAAAATTAGGAAATAGCGCTCGTGAATTTTTTTTTTGCAAAACGATATTATTTTTTGGTGCACTTTTTTCTTCAGCGCGATTTGAGTTTTGAAGATTAATTCCTTTTTTTTTCATTTTCATTTACAATTTTTCACCACATTTTTATTTTATTTTCCAATATTTCTATAGAAGTACGCCAACTGCACGTTCTCTACTAAATTTGCACGTGAAATCACAGCACTCGAGGCACGGGTACGTTTTTTATTATTTATTTTTTATATTATTTATAACTGCACCGTTTAACAAGTTTAAATGTAAATTCTATTAAAATTGTCTAATTATAACTAAAATTTAGCACGAAAGATGCTACATTTAACGCTGAAGATGGAACAATTCGTGTCTTTCTGCGTGGACGGCCTATAAACTTATACTTTCCAACGCCTATTGCAGACAACTACAGTTTGTCCCGGGTATCAACTGCTCCAGTAGCAAAACTCCAATTGGAATGGGTGTAAGTTTTTTAAATTCATTTAATTGAAAATTGTAATTAGTAAAATTTGGCAAAATTCTGTTCATTTACAATGAAAATCGCACCAAGACATCATTATCGTCTTCGCATTTTATTTTGTTATGGACTGCCTTTTCCAGAATAATAAAATTTGCAAACCCGAATTTCTTAAAAATCCAACCAGAAAAAAATTTCAATAATTTTTTGCAGTTGTTCAAAGCATGTTACAAGAAAATTGCCTAAAAGTAAAAGTCCTATAAAAGCAGTTTGTCAGCGAAAAATTCGTTTCCTTATCGAAACGTCATTAATTCAAAAGATGGACAGGGTCACAGTAAATTACACTGCAAAAACTTATGTTTTTTGCCTACTTTACTTTCACAGTCTGATGAAGATGATGACCGAGTAATTTTTGTACTTTCTTTCATTTTTGTAGATACGGCTATCGTGGGCGTGACTGTCGATCAAATTTGTACTACCTACCAACCGGAGAATTGGTATATTTTTCTGCAGCCGTCGTAATTTTGTACAATGTAGAAGAGCAAAGTCAACGTCATTATTTGGGTCACACGGACGACGTCAAATGGTACGGAATACACAATTAACATTTTACAACAAACGCGTAGGAAATAGCATTTGACAAAAAAAAAAAAAAAAAAAAAC
>JABASK010000066.1:0-15265 GCA_019776465.1 Rambutanura hunanensis | reverse complement strand
AAAAAAAAAAAAAAAAAAAAACGACACGCTACCATTTCCTAGTTTAAAAATCTTGGCAACTGCAAATCGTGAGACTGTGGGTTAAATTGTATTCAATGTAATCGTCACGCGAGGAGAGATTTAAAAAAAACAAAAAAAAATTAAACTTTTTTTTGTTCACGGTGTCAATGACACTTAACAATGAAGACAGAGAGAACAATAAGGACTGATATTTGTATAAACCCGACAAGGATTAGCATTGATAATGATGATTGTTTCTGATCGTATCCACCATATTCTCGTGCTTCGTCCTCGTAAGGAAATGAATCCAAGCGTGCCACCTTCAAATCTCTTGACCTACACTTTTCCCTACACACCGTGGTGGGTTTAACCCAATTTCATTGAAAAGTAATTGAAAAGACTTAGATTAAGACTAATTTGAGCTTGAGGCTTTTAAAAACTTTGAAATTTCGAAAGTCATGATCAAAACGAGAATTTTTTTTTGTCTTCGTTCCGTCTGTCCTCATTCGTGAAACTTGTAGAAGGAAATGATCTGAAATTTATAACAAGTGACATTTTACAATTGTCGGTTAACGAACACGAAAGGAAATAATGAATAACTTTTCACTTTTAATTAATCACGCTCATGCTCGTTGGCAATTTACCACTTTTTTTTTATTTACCGGCAATGATTTTTTACCGTTAGATTAATGAAAGTGGTCGCATCACGGTAAATCATTTTTTTCATTTAAAAAAAAGGCGCCTTTTTTGTTTCGTTTTAGTTTGACCATTCATCCAAATAAGTTGATTGTTGCCACGGGTCAATGTGCAGGTCATGAAAGGAAAGAAGGCAAGGTAAGTTAGTTTTTGGAAATGAACTAAATTTTTTGTTAAGGTGCAGTGACCTCCTCCTCACTTGGAATGTGACACAACTCCGTTACAGAAAATTTATTGAAATAAAATTCTTATTACCTTATAAGTCCTTCTCTTCATCCTTGATCTTAATTCAAGAAAACTACAAAGTTTTATGGTGATAATTGTTTAACGCTTATTTTTTATGTAAAAGGCGCATGTCCGAATTTGGAATTCAGTGAGCCTCCATACACTCCATGTCATTGGCGTCGGGGACTTTGACCGTTCTATTTGCTGCCTCTCATTTTCCAAAGCGGTAAGTGAATGAACTAAACACCAATCAAAAGACTCAATTAGTTACACGTTGCCGAGCCAAGAAATCAACGCAATTTGAGACATGAAATTTATATCGTTAGGCTTGATCCATAGCGCCCAAATTTTCTTAATATGGCGTGATTGATTAAATGTTTGTTGTGTGTAGGACGGTGGTGCTTTATTATGTGTGATTGATGAATCGAGCGATCACACCATTTCGGTATGGGATTGGCAGAAGGGAGAAAAGGGACAAAAACTGGCAGAAAACAAGGTGGGTAAAACGTTGACCCCCATGTCAATTAGTGTCAACTACTTATGTCAACTTCAGGGACAACTGACTTAACTAAGGCTTCGTTCACAAACAAAACGATGAACAGTTGAAATCGTTTTTAAAAAAATTTGAACCTTATGTTTTGTACTTGTAGAGTTCAGGTGACACTGTTGTGTCCATGGAATTTCATCCACTGGATAAGAACACAATCGTTTCATGCGGAAAAAGTCATATTGCTTTCTGGACATTTGAAGCTTGTGTTTTATACAAGAAACTGGGAATATTTGAGCAACGTGACAAACCCAAATACGTGACCTGCCTCGCCTTCAGTGTCACTGGTGACGTTTTGTCTGGAGATAGTAGCGGAAATGTATTGATTTGGGCACGCGGAACAAATGTTGTATCTAAAATTGTTCGTGGAGCGCACGACGGCCCAGTCTTTAGCATTCTAGCACTAAAAGATGGTGAAATTGTAACTGGCGGTGGCAAAGATGGACGTCTTCTCAAATGGGGACAAGAACTTAACAAGCCAGAAATGGAAACACTGGTAAGTACTAATCAATTACTTCTAAAAAAAAAACTAGAAACCATACGCTTTTGTATCAATTTCTAATGAATTTCTAGATCCCCGAGCAATACGGTCCTGTTCGAGTAGTTGCCGAAGGTCGTGGAAGTCAACTGGTTGTAGGTACAACCAAAAATAGCATTTTGGCTGGAAGTTTTCAGCTTCCATTCCAAAGCATTGTGCAAGGTCATACTGACGAGCTATGGGGCCTAGCGACGCATCCGGAACAACAGCAGTTCATCACTGGAGGTTTTGACAAAACACTAATTCTTTGGGATGCCCTAACCCATTCGGCCGTTTGGTCTCAGGAATTTGAAGTAAGTTGAAACAGCAGACGGTCATTGTTTTCCAAAAGAAAAAAATTGAAACTTAAAAATATTTATCTAGGAGCAAATTCAGTCCGCGGCGTTTTCACCTGACGGACACGTAATCGTGGTTGGAACGATGCTTGGACAATGGTTTGTCATTTCGGCTGATACCCGAGAAACAATATCGCATCACACCGATGGAGCTGAACCTATTCAAGTAAAATTTGAAAACATATAACACACTAACGCATCCATTTTAAAATTCGGTTCACTTCAAATCTACGACATTATCCAGGTTGTGCGATTCTCCCCTGACGGAAAAATGCTAGCCTTAGGATCACGAGATAATATCATTTACGTCTACGAAGTGACAGAGTCATTCCAAAAGTACACTCGTATAGGCCGTTGCTCTGTAAGTTACATCGTCACACAAGTTCGCGCCGAAAACTTCAGAAGTGTCAGTTACAGAAACTAAACAATGAAATGCGTGGGCTCATAAAAAAAAATGTCGCACGTCAATTGATTAACCACAATAACAGCAACTGTTGTTAAGATCTACTCATAAGAGCAACTTTACATAGTCGTTAGGGTTAGTTGCTCTTATTGCGGTAAGCTCAATTGACGTGGGACCTAGGAAAAATACCAAGTTTATAAAGTTGCAATTTTTCTAACCAATAGGGTCATTCCAGCTTCATTGCTCACTTGGATTGGTCCACGGATAGTACATTCCTTCAGAGCAATTCAGGCGATTACGAACACTTGTTTTGTAAGCCCTTATGACAAGTTGACTTTGTCAACACAGTAAATTCAAAAGGAAAAATGTCACCTCACCAAGAATGCTTGTAAATACTAGGGAACGCATCAGTTTGTCGCCAGATTCCTCAGAGTTCCCAAATGCGTGACACGGAATGGGATACGTCAACTTGCACCCTCACCCCCGTAACAGTTGGTATTTGGCCCGAGAATGCCGACGGAACTGATGTCAACGCATGTGATCGCTCTCGGGACAAAAAACTCCTGGCCACTGGGGATGATTTTGGCAAGGTCAAACTCTTCACCTATCCAGTGACTCAACCAAAGGTGACATCTTACAACTGAAACTTATAATTAATCAATTAAATTTACCGAAATTACAATTTTTTTTGTACTTCTATATTAGTCTCTTTGCCACACCTGCATTGGTCACAGTAGCCATGTTACAAATGTGGCATTTCTGCAAGATGACACGCGTCTGATTAGCACTGGTGGACGCGATTCAACCGTAATGCAGTGGGTTATCAGTTAGAAATCAGGAATTTCAAGAAAATATTACCAACTTCTATTAGCAACATAATGTGAAAGTGGGTTGCAATTATTCCATTTTTTCTTGAAACGATAGCCGCACAAAAGAAACTTTATAATGTAAAAACATAATAAGTCAAAATATACTGTACCTATCCCTACCACCTTTTACAATGTCACATAACCGTACTTATTAGATACACTACGGTTAACCACTGGATTCTGCATTGGAGAAGTCGAAGTTGACGACATAAGCTATTTATAATGTACAAATAAACCAAATGGTAAATAATGCGAAATTAGATAGCCCTGTCTGTAAAGTAACCCTGGGATTCCACTTCCAAATGTCCCAGTATTGATCAACAGTATCAAAAATTCCATGGATCTTTTGCAGTTGCAGCGTCCTTGAGTACTGTTCGTGATTCACCAAGTACTCCCAGTAGTTTCCCTCGTGTCATTTCTTTTTTCTCATCAAGTGCCAGTTGGTAAGCAATATTTTGCAGTTTTTTAACTTCTTCAACCAAACTTGATGAGGTAAGGCTTCCGAATTCTAAATACAAAAATTCGTCAAATAAACACACCCACAAAATAGAAGACGGCACATGAATGTATTTCAAGCGAAGAAACTTACGATGCAGGAGATTTATATCTTCCGGATCTAACCCTTGAGCCCAACTACCGGTTGAATCTGACTCCCCTGTTTTCAGTTGGTTGTTATGGAGTATCTGCTTGGCAGTAGTTGGAACTAAGGATTTACAATCAATATTAAAATTTGTTGATTCGTTATATCACGACGTGAAGAGAAACTTAACATAAGGTTAACAGATTGGACGGACCTTTACTTTAGAGAAATAATTTCTCTGCCTGGTCTTTGGTCTATGCTACCTGGTCGAACGATCAAATGCAGTGCGACTAGAGTATGGTAAATCTAAATCTTACAACTTACGATTTGTGGGCCACAAGTCTGGTGAGGAACGATCCAATTTCTCGGTACTTTTGAGCTGGTCTTCTGGTGATAATTCAAGATCTTGTGCATTTTCTGCCGGCTGTGGAAGAAAATTGCCATCGCTAGTAATCAAGAACTCATGTGCTGGTATAGTTTCTTCTGTAATGTCAACATCGACATTTTCGCCATCCATTTGAATGTTTATACTCGCCACTGCCGCTGCTTCCTCTTCAGCGGCAGCAACTTCAGCAGCAGTTGGTTCTAATACCACTACACCAGCAAAAAATAAAGTTAATTAAACATTAATATTGGTCAAATTCGTATTATTTTAATTTTACCAGTATCAATTGAATGTTCTGATTCAATTTCGACAACATTTTCTGTCTCAATATGTTCCCCATCGGGACCGGTTGTAAACATGTTTGCCAAGTCTTCGTCAAAGGTTAGCTCAGGATCTGCTCCGCCATCCTCCACCATTTCTTGAGCGTTATCCATCTAAACTTCTAACCTTTTAGGTGTGTGACTCTCAATATTTGTAACGATTTCTCAAACTTTACTCTAAATTTCAAATCTTGAAGTGACAAGTGGAAGTGACAGAAGTGTAACCGACACACACACAACCACACTTAACGTAAGGTAACGTATACGTAAACAAATCAACAAACACTATTCAAAACCTTTTTGCCGCGTCTCCATTTAATTTATTTTGGTTGGAAACACCTACCGGTACCAGGATTCGGTATCACCAAAAGAGTCACGGCACGGTGGTACAGTCTCGGTAAGGTATGAGTAAGGCAGAAGTAGAACATGTTAATCTATTTCCATGGTCCATATCTATTTCCATGTACCGTGTCTCCGTATCTACTCCAATGTAAACAACAGCGCTGTAGCGAAGTCGGTATATAAAGTTTCGTTTTGGGTTTCTCCTCCTATATTCCTCAGATCTCCCTTCTTACATACCCACCTACATACCCTCTCCTATATTTTCTTTTGTAAAAACAAACTAAAATCAAAATTGTATAAAACTTAAACAAAGCATGAAGGAAAGGTCACATTTGAGCGATTCCGATGGCATAGCCCGAACTTATAGGTTTAGGTTACCGGACCGAACGTTAGGGTTAGATATTTTAATTATTTTATTATTCTGATTATTTTTTGTTGCTAAAGTTTTTATTGGTTATGCATTTTCTGACACGGAATATGTTGGTGTATGCATTAGGGAATATTCGAAGGGATTAGCTGAACCTCGCCAACACCTATACAGACTTGGCAATGGAGATGTCGCTTTAATCAGAATGGATACGGTTGAGGATCGATACTGGTGGTTACCATGTTTTCCTTCTGCCTTACTTCAATTTTGTACCGGTCCACCCGTGCCGTCACTACTAAACCTTATTAGCTTAACATTCGGTTAATGTAAGGGTTACCGAAATTATTGTCGCCACACAAGAGGCGACAACGGATGGCAATATTTGTCGCCATCTATGCAAATGCTGTTGTCGCCATCGGAGCGATCATTAGGATTAAGTTCTTTAATCTTTGGAAAATTTATTTCCAGAAAAAATAGTTAAGCGAAACCCACTTGTGGTCGATCCGGTAATCGCGTTTTTCGTAATTTTCCAATAAATTAATCTGTTTAAACCAAATTGTGGTTTCGCTTACCTAAACCTATAACTTTGGACTATGCATTTGGCATCGCTCAAAGGTATTGGTTTAGTTTACCTCCGCTCCATTTCCTTATATATATTTTTTTGCAATGTTGTCATATTTTCTCTACATAGATGTGTCGACAATGGCAATTTCCATGTGTGTTTTACAAATGTTGCCAGGTGGGGTCGCCACAAATTGTCGCCACTTGCTGTGAGACAACAATGTTTTTGCTTAATCCTTACATTAACCTAATATTCACTTTCGCAGGATTTGGAGCTTTGACGTTGACACTACTGCCACCTCTCTGCTTGTGGGACAAAAGTGAATCTTGGTACTTCTTTCGTGCTTTTCATATGTGAGCTTTTGTACCAAATCAAAAGTGGTAACTTTGATCCAATTCTTCGGCTTCAACGTCAACGATTAATTGGAATTCGAAGGACCTGTCAAACTATGGCCCCGAGGTTGGAAATCGCGGTTGGGCTGAAGCGTGGTCACCCAACGATCAAAAACAAATTAGCGGCAAGACCTGCAAGCAGAAAAGGCGTAAGGAAAAATTGATAGTAATTGTACCAAATTGAACTTCGGTACAAGACGTATCCGGTTAGTATAGACCAAAGGCCAACCACCAAAAATTTTCGAAGTCCCATTCATACACCGAAACCCCCTAGTACTCCTTGATGTGGGGGACCCCCCCAGCCGCGAAGCGGCTGGGACCACCCCCCGAAGAAAAAAGTAGGAGAGGACCCCAGCCGCGAAGCGGCTGGGGTTGACTCAACGAAAAAAAATAGACTACTCCCCCAATTAGTAGTAATTAGTTTAAATGTAGGTTTTAGATTGGACGGTTGACGTGTTTTTTTCTAAACATGAGTGTACTGTTGATCGCCGCGGTGTTTGTGAAGTTGTTTCGGGCCTAGCGCGTAAGCGATATGGGAATGTGTAAAAATAAATTGTTGAGTCCGGACTTTGAAAAAACCATTTACACATTCCGATACTCCTAACCCGATATACCGGCTCCTCAGCCAGAGCCAGCTCCACACAGCAGCTGGTGATCTTGAATTCTGCGGAAGTAGACTCTACTTCCGCAGCTAAATATTGACAGTTTTTGTATTTAAAAAACATAAACTGTATTGCATTTACTCGATGCACGTCATTTTTTTTTCGTAAAATACCACCCCCCCCCCCTCCCCTATTTTTTTTCGTAAAATACCACCCACCCCCCCTGGCAGTGAATAAGGGACCCCTACCCAAAGACCTGAGGTTTCGGTGTATGGTCCCATTCCCTCTCTTAGCATAGAATTTTAGATTTCTTTACTCCAGCATGAACTTAATGCGAAGAGATGAGACGGGACACTGGACTTAGAAAATTGTCTTAGCATTCATTGCGGCATAAGTAACCTAAACATTACTCCAGCCCTGCACCATCTGCCTTAGGATGCAAGGAACGGTTAAGGATGCTAGGAACGGTTGAGGACGGTGTTGGTGTATTACATAAAGTAGTCCAGAGAAAATTTTCTAACAATAAGTTCCCTCCTATTATAATGTGTTAGTCTTGCGTTAGGTTTCTCTCTAAGCCTAACCAAACAAGTTGTTAGAATACCTAGTGCAAACTGCCCAATCACAAGTTTAAATTTTTGTTCGATTTGGATTTACAGCGTCAGACGAAGCACAATAAGTTTGTGAAGGATATTGTTCGTGAGGTATGCGGTTTCGCGCCATACGAGAAACGAGTGATGGAATTGTTGAAAGTGTCCAAGGATAAGCGAGCCCTCAAATTCTTGAAGAGGAGGGTAAGGATTGAATCCATCAATTAGAATCTTACGCTGGATCCATAGTTTTCCGATCCCGTGCCGTTCACGCTTCGTCATAAACAAAATTATCTGTGGAAAAAGCTATTACGCCGCCTCTAAAATTTTTTTGGCAAATCGTATGCAGTTGTGCATGGAATGACGCGGGAATGGCACAGGAAAAGAAAACTATAGATCCTACGTTGCGTTACTTAGTCCGATCTTGCATAAAGAATCCTTGAAAAATGTACGATTTATAATTTAAATTGTTTTGTAGCTCGGAACGCACATTCGTGCCAAGAGGAAGCGTGAGGAGTTGTCGGTGACGTTGACGCACATGAGAAAGGCCCAGAAGTAAACATCATCTTAACTTTAAGTCGGCTTTCTAATTTTTAGCAAGGTGTTATAAATTTATTGTAAGTGGTGAATAAATTTTTATATCACCTAACTCATCTTTCGTGCTATTTTTCAAGTCAGTACCGAATTGCCCTTGGTTAGTTTAAGTATGTAACACTTATTAATATTTTTTTGAATAGAGTGTATGAGTATTATAGTTAGTAATGATATCGATATGAAGCGGCAGGAAATACGTAATACAATAACAGTATTACTATTCGATTTTCATTCGCACTGGGCTGGGGTTCTAGAACATTTATTGTTCGTTGTTACTAAATACTACTTCTTAATTGGTAAATTCTCTATAATAATTGGAGAAAGCGCCTTTAGTAATGTTGAGAAGTCGAGATGACCTTGGTAAGGATTTGAGATTTGCGAAACGCGTGGAATCTAATCACCACAACCATCCACATCTTCACATTTATTTCTCATTCCGAATGCAGAATCTGAAACCCACTCCACTTTTTAAGCCAGCAGAGAAAACCTTGACTTTAACCACGACTTCACTTGTCATCTGGCCGCTCCTCTGCCTCTTACGTGTTGGCACTTCACCGGACAAGACATACTTTCAATTTGACTGGACCAATTAAAATCATCAACTGAACACGATGAGTCGACTTGTTAGACAATTGCCAGTTGTAAGTCGTTTACCTTACTCTTACTTAAAAGTTTAGATTAAATTAAAGTGCAATTATTTATAATAGGTGCACGGAAATGTAGCCAGGGTTCAGGCCCAAGGTAGGTTTTATTCACCACCAGCCGTTCCGAATACCAAGCTTTTTATCAATGGAAAGTTTGTGGAGTCACAGACGAAGGAATGGATTGACCTTCACAATCCCGCTACAAATGACCTAGTCACTCGCGTACCAAAATCTACGCAGACTGAAATGTCAGATGCGACAGAAGCTGCAAAGGAAGCTTACAAAACGTGGTCAAAGACTTCCATTCTCACACGTCAGCAGATCATGTTTAAGTTTCAACACATCATTAAAGCAAACATGGTAAAGTATATACAAAATAACATTCAAAAACTCGATGAAAGAAGAATTAATTAGCTTTAGTTGTGATTGTACTCGTTATTTAGAAAGAGCTGGCGAAAAACATTACGCTGGAGCAAGGAAAAACTTTGGCAGATGCCGAAGGCGACGTTTTGCGAGGACTTCGTAAGGATCTTAAATCTTTTTTAGGTTAATTGTATTATAATCTTTCGTTTGAATTGCAGAGGTTGTAGAACATTGCTGTAGTGTTCCTAGTCTTCAACTTGGAGAAACTTTGTCCGGTATTGCAAAAGATATGGACACATTATCTTACCGTGTTCCACTTGGTGTTTGTGCTGGAGTAACACCATTCAACTTCCCAGCCATGATTCCTCTCTGGGTAATAACTATAACTTGATTAAACAGAAAATGTCATTATGGAATTGTAAATTACTCCAACATGTTTGTCAGTTTGTCACTAACTTTATTTGATTTCATAGATGTTTCCGCTAGCTCTAACTTGTGGGAACACATATGTTATCAAGCCGTCGGAACGAGACCCCGGGGCTTGCATGATGCTCATGGAAATGTTCCAAGAAGCAGGTGCCGACTGACTAAGCACAAATTATTGGACGTGTAAATATTATTTTACATGAACTAATTGAACACTTAAACTGTTTTTTAGGCGCTCCAGACGGTGTTGTCAATGTTATTCACGGGGCCCACGAAGCTGTCAACTTCATCTGTGACCATCCCGCAATCAGGGCCATTTCATTTGTTGGATCCGACCAAGCCGTAACTCAACATTATTCTTTTCAGTTTTACACCTGTTTAGCAAAAGCTTAATCTAGTTTTGTAATGTTTTGATGTTTTTTAATAGGGAAAGTACATTTACGAACGAGGGTCTAAGAATGGAAAACGTGTCCAAAGTAACATGGGAGCAAAGAACCACGGAGTCATAATGCCAGATGCCAACAAGGAGAACACTTTGAACCAATTGGTTGGTGCTGCCTTTGGTGCTGCTGGACAGAGATGTATGGCCCTCAGCACTGCTGTATTTGTTGGAGAAGCCAAGGAATGGATTCCTGAATTGATCGAAAAGGCCAAACAGCTCAAAGTCAATGCAGGTTAGGCGAGTCACTTGTGATTTTACTTCAATTTCCAAAGCTTTTACTAATTTTACCTGAGTTTCATTTAGGACACGAACCTGGCACGGATTTGGGTCCAGTAATCTCACCTCAAGCAAAGAAACGTATTTTGGACTTGGTAGAATCTGGAATTGCCCAAGGAGCTAACTGTCTTTTGGACGGACGTAATGTCAAAGTTCCAGGTTACGACAAAGGAAACTTCGTTGGACCAACGGTCTTAACTGGAGTTACTGTAAGTATATCGTTTCTAACTTTCTCTATGACAGTCTAAATTATTCACAATTATCAAATTATTATTATTATTATTTTTTTTATAGATTTCAATTTTATCGTTTTATTTTCCGTTATTTTTAGCCAAACATGAAGTGCTACACAGAAGAAATCTTTGGACCAGTTTTAGTCACTCTCTCCGTTGACACATTGGATGATGCCATTAATCTCATTAACAATAACCCGTACGGAAATGGAACTGCTATTTTTACTACCAATGGTAAGTGTTTCTTGCCGGTTTTTTTTAAATTTTGCAAAAGATTCTCCGAAACCGAACCTCCCCCACTTGTAACGTACTAAAACGTAGTCATATACTTTAACTCTAGGCGCCACCGCTCGTAAGTTCACGCATGAAATTGACGTTGGACAAGTCGGAGTCAACGTTCCTATTCCAGTTCCTCTTCCTATGTTTTCCTTCACTGGATCACGTGGTAGTTTTATGGGAGATACGAACTTTTACGGAAAAGCTGTAAGTTCAATCATAATTCATAACGAACGAATTAACATTTTGATTAAATTGCGTCATTATAACTTATTTTTATTCAATTAGGGAATCAATTTCTACACTCAGCTGAAGACTGTAACGCAGATGTGGCGTGAAGGTGATGCGACCATTTCCAAACCTACAGTAGCAATGCCAGTAATGCGGTGATCAGTGCGGTTGACAGAAAGGAAATTGGTTCAACCAAAAATTTATGACGCTGAAAAGTAATCGAAATTAGGAGTAAATTCAGATTGTGCGAGAGTATTTTTTTTTTCTTGCATCGAAAATAAAGTAAAAAAAAACAACTTTTTTAACATATCGAATTTAATGGTTAAAATACTTGAACACAAATCTATAGAAAAATTGAAAAGTAGGAAATTTTTTGTAAAGTTTTACAAGCTGGCCGCGGGATAGTAAGTGTTTTAAGATGGAAAGTTGCAAAATGCTTAGCAAAACTTTAGAAACTAGATTCTCGTAGTCCACTTTCTTCTTTTTCTGGAGGTGTATAACCTCCACTTGACCTTGACTGTTTGTAGTCATAACTTTCTGTTTTTCTCTTTTGAATATGAATAACCTTAACAGCTCGCGGGTGTCTGGACACCATGTGACTAACAGCAGCAGCGTCACTTGTAGGCTTGTCCTGTTCGGGTACTCTGTCTGGAATCGGTACTGGCTCCAGGGCGCTCAACGGTGTTGGGGTTCTACGAGATGGTGTAGATTGTCCAAACAGCTGTTTCGACGCTTCACGCAGTCGCTCTGCGGAAAGTGGCTGCTCGTCATCCGTCGGACTTTCGGCAGAAAGTCTTGTTGGAATTGGCGGCGACGTTGTCACTGTGTTACTTTCTTCGTAGTCTTCACTACTATACGCAAATTTTTTGGGTATCATATCAAAAGTACGAACCAAAAATGGAAATCGAGCAATTGACGGTTTGTCCTGTGTTGGTGCAGCTGGCAGCGTTGATGAATTTTCGTATAAACTTTGTTTTGAATTTTGATCTGTTACTCTTTCAGGTGACCGACGTGTCGGTTCGTGCGAGTGCTCAATAATTTCTTGTGCACCTTGTGGTAAGAGCGACGCGCTAGCTGTTGGCGACTCTGGTACGACAGTTTTGGTCTTGGTTGAGAATCGATCAAATAGCCGTGAAGTCAAGACTTGCCGGTCTTCCGGAGGTGACTTTGAAGGTGACCTGTCCAAGTACTTACCATCTTGACCTGGTGAGTATGACCGTGACAAGTATCCAAGATCTTTCTCGTCTTCGTCAAATGGAGATGGAGCCAGAAGAGAGGATAAGTGTTGCGTCAATAGTTTGTCGCTTGGTGCTGACGCATCGGGCGACAAGAGAGTGGTACTTCCAGGAGCACTTGCAGCTTTTTGTTTCGAGTCATCTACTTTGACGTTGAGATGAGATGGACGCATAGCCCGGGGCAGTTCCTCAGAAGTAAACACTTGAGAGGTCAAGGTTGACTCTTGAGATCCTGACCCGGGGGCTAATTGTCAGGCTTTTTTGGGGTAATTGAGTGTTGCAGGAGATGGTGTGGACATGACGTAGGAGCCGTGACGGTTCAATTTTTCACGTCGCCGCCATTGGATGATAGCTTCGAGTAGAAACAAAATTCCAGCGAGGTGGAGTAAGGCCACGCCTACGCAGGCGCAGACGAAAGCCCAGCCCAGATAGTTGAACTGCCACTCTGGTGCCCATAGGCGAGTGGCGCTTAATGTTCCAAAAACGATGACGCCGACGGATCCCATTAGGCCTAAAAAAATCACCATTTTTTTCAACTATTAGTTTAAAAAATTCTGAAATAGTCCTGTTTTTAAAAAGATAATGACGATTTGGAAGAAAACTTTATAGTACCTGCCATTTCGATGAGCATTCCAGTCACAATTATAAAATGGACAAGGCCAGAATCCGCTGATGAAAATTTTGCCAAATAAGTAATCACCATAAAGAGACAGGCCATGGCAGTTATGAAACAAAGTGCGTAACTAATTTGAACAGGAACTAAGAAACCTAAAAACGAAATATAAGTTTTGTACAATTATTACTTCAAAGGAAAAAAAAAACTGAAAAAAAAAGAAAAAAAAAGAAAAAAAGAAAAAGAAAATGAAAGTGAATGAATTTTTACCTGGCAAAATAAATTCCCTTAAATCATTAAAAGTCACCGTAACTGGATAGTAGATCCAACGACATCCTTCATAACCTCCGGTCAAATAAGGGTCGTAGTAGTAAGGGTCATGAATTAACTTGTAACAACTCATCCAAAGACCCAACTTTTGAAATTTAGTTGAACTTGGTGCCTTCTGCTCATCTACAACCAACCAATCAGGAGAGACCATTCCAATAAACACTATTAGAAAGGCAATTAAAAAAATGACCGTGGCAATGTAAGCGACAAAAGAACGACCACCGCCGCACCCAGATGAAGTGTTGGAGGAACTATTGTCCATTTTGTACGTTGAAAAAACTCGTTGGTAATTGGTAACCTCTTCAATGTCAGTTAAACTTAGTAAATCCTAGTTGAAAATATATTTCGTAAGTAACAGTAATTTTTTTGGAAACGTAGTATGTAATTGCTTAACATCGTTTCCTTGTTGTGTCTCCTACGGGTGGTTGTGCAGACTGAAGTCTTGGGAAGAAGTTAAATGATGTGGGGTATGAAAATTAAGAATTAAGTTTAAACCTTCTTCAACCCCTAAACTCCCAAAACAATAAAGCAGTTAAAGATGGTGGTAGGTGGGAACTAGTACGGTGTGAATACAGGTAAGGTTGACATGACGTTGACTGTTAGACGCTAATTAGCCTTTGCTTTTTAAAGAATGACCTAAACTTCACTTTGTGACTCATGACTTAATAGCATTCAAATTAAAACGATCTTTATGAAAATTGTCGATTCGACACGCATCATTAGAAGAAAAGAAAAGTAGCTAAGTGCACCCCCCCCCGTTTCTCCCATTAAAACACCGATTTAACCGAGTGTAAGTTTTTTATTAATCGGATGATTTTTTTTGGTTAAGGGTGACTCACTGTTAGAAGGTTCATGCGAAGGCAATAATTTTCGCATGAGTCCTTGCCAAAGAAGATGCTAATTTTAACACTTGAAATTTTAAATCAGCCAAAAGTAATATTTGGTTAAAAAGTCACCTCTTACTTTTTGCACTTAACTCACAAATCTTAAGTGCGAGACGGGCGTAGTTGCGACATTTCGCGTTTCGTATTTACATCAAGGTGCGAATTTCAGCTAGATTTCCAAATTCCACTATTGGCTCGTAAATGAACAAAAATTGTGTAAAAAAGTGTGCCTATTTCGAATTTTGTCAAAAAATGTGATGATTGTATTTTTTAAAAATTGAGAATTGATCAAAATCAATTCTACCTTCGCATTCTTTTAAAAATTGACAATTATGTCCTTGTCCTTGTACAACGTAAACTAGAGAAATGCTTCTAATAGTCTTCGTATAGTGGTAATATTTTATAGACGCATTGTCTAACTGCTGTAACCCATTGGCCCATTTACTAATTTTGAAAAAAAAATTGACATTACTAAAAGAAAAGACCCTACTTTCAAGGATATTTTCATGCTATTAACTAATTGTGAAATTTTTATGTGTATAAGGTTATATGCCACCAAAACCCGAATGACAATTGAGAACTGCGTCAATATTTTTAGCACTTTCCTCTCAGGAAATGGTTTAATGAGTTTGAACCGTTAAAGGTCTTGGAGGGTGAAAAATATTGTTTTCTCCCTATTTACTTTAACGACATATGCTGTGAAAATTCAAATAAAGGCACTACGATTTTTTATTTCCCGCCTTCGGCAAACTACAGAAAGTACTACGTAAGCTAGTACTTAACTTACGCTGCGCGCTGGATCCATAGTTTTTCCTTTCCTGTGCCATTCCCGTGCCATCCACGCAAATAAACAAACTTATTGGAGAATAAATCTGTTGCTCCGCCTCCAATAACGTTTTAGCAAATCAGATTGTTTATTTCCAATGGAATGGCACGGGAATGGCACAGGAAAGGAAAACTATGGATCC
>JABASK010000065.1:0-37669 GCA_019776465.1 Rambutanura hunanensis | reverse complement strand
TAACTCAAATCCGTTTTACAATTACTCGTTGTGTATCACACAAGACTAACTTGTCTTTGTAGTAAAAAAGCGGACAATTTTGTCAGTGCCGAAAGGTCAGAGCAATATTGTCCGCTGGCACCGGTTTGTCAGCGTCAAAACATTGGCGAAAGCAACAATTTTCTGAGTTAATAAGACGGTAAGGGTAAAGTTAGTATATTTATGACGTCTCCTTGTAGTAACGTTTAGAGCAACTACAACTTCCAAAAATACAAAAAAGTTTTGGGTCCAGTGAGAACCGAACCCGAGTCTCCATCCACTACCATTAACTAAACCTCGACTGCCAGGCGGAGATCCTACCGACTACGCCAACCCGAATCGCTAGCCCAAACTAATCCTAAACCAATCCAATCCGTTAGCCTAAATTCCGATTGAATCGGAGATTCAAATATGATATTATTGGGATTAGATTGGATTCGGATAAATCCAACTCTAACCCAATTTCTATTGAATCCACCTCCGGAAGTTGGAACCGGAACTGGAAGTTAGTTAGTATTATTGGTGTTTCCAAGCTAAAAGTTACATTTTAATTTTCCCAACCGAAGTGTCACATGGCGAAATCCACCAATTGTAGCGTTACAAGTTTTCAAATGTCACGTTTTTCATGGCTCGTGGCTTCACCTCATTTGTTCAGCTGATATTAAACTATTAAACAGAAGATTGAAGAAAACACTGCTTGCAATGGCAATTGGTAAAGTAAGCATGCCAAAACGTAAAAAGACATTTTCTATAGCTTTCCAAAATCTGACTTTATAAATGAATAAAATCTAACAAATATGCACAAAATGAGGCATATTTTCCAAACTTAACCTTAATCTAACTTTTCAAATAATTTTGTTGCCTAATTTGATTTCTTATCGTCACTTCTCGTGTATTTTTTGAACAGACCAATTCCTCAATAATTTTCATTATTTCTTTTTTTACTAAGCTATGATAACGCCTAAGTCCAAACACGCTAAATTCTAAATTTGTAATTCTAAGCAACTAGTTGGAAGTTTACAAAAAAACGAAAAGGAAACTTAATAACCATATTATTAAAGTTGAAATTCGCTGTTTGCAATTAAGAATTCTCTCAAAATTTATAGCTTCATATTTTGTGTAAAATTTGAGCTACAGACCTCACTGCAGTATTTCTTAAAAATACCACACTAAACCACTTTGTTTAGGTAAACGATTCTATGCAGTAAAAGATGAGTAGCGGAGTTGATATTATAATATTTTGCTCAGTAAAATAATAAAGAATAGGAGTTCAAGCAAGTGACCTGAGATATGTAAAGAAGTTTATTTTATTTTTTACCTAATATTTTTGTTAATAATTTGCTGTTATACTTGTTTTTTTACCAAATGTCACACACTTTTTATTTAATTTTTTTTACACGAACACTCATTAATTCCAATTCGAAATCAGTCGATTTTGTCCGTCAAGTTTCGTCCTACTTCCAACTCGACATTGTAGAACTTTGACAGGTTTTTATTCATTGAGTTTTTCATTTTGACATTCACTTCTCAATTCCACCTCCTCCGGATTTGTAAGGTTGCCGACCGGTTCGATACGTGAAGTCAGAAAGCAAATTTGGATACCACACTTACTAGTTACTACCGAAAATCGATTTATTGTAAGACCTTCTAGTTTGGCGTTAATTAAGACTCAAAACTGGTAGTTTTCAACATGAAGATCGTCTTGGTTGTTGGACTTTTATGTCTAACATTATGTGGTATGCCTCGCGGAAGATAGTGTGCTATTGCTAGTGAGTGATTATAAACTTTGTCTAAATGCTTTTTACTTTCACCTTTAGGTGTCTCCAAGGGTGACATCGATGCCGACTTGGAAAGACAATTTGCCGAGGCTAGTAAGCAATTCAATACTCTGGAAAAGGAGGTCGAGGATGACATCGATGACGATGATGAGTTGCCTAAAGTCGCTAAGGAAATATCCGACAAAGGAATGAAAACTAATGCCGGATCTCTTGAGATTGAAGAAGAGGCAATAAAGATTGATGAGTTGAATACAGCACAGCTGAGAGAACTACGAGCATCAGCCGAGAAGCATCAATTTCAGGTAAAACTCATAATTTCCAATACAATTAATAATTATGGAGTCAAGTCATTAAAAACAGATTGTTTGATTGCAGACTGAAGTTAATCGAATGATGAAGTTGATCATTAACTCCCTTTACAAAAACAAAGAAATTTTTCTTCGTGAACTTATTTCTAACGCTTCCGATGCCTTGGACAAGTTACGTTTGAATTCAATCACAGATTCCAGTCTCCTTGCTCCCAATCCAAATATGGATATTCGTATCAGAATTGATAAGGAGAATAAATACCTACACATTATCGATACCGGTATTGGAATGACAAAAGACGAATTGGTCAAGAATCTAGGTACGATTGCCAAATCTGGAACTTCTGATTTTCTCAATCAAATGCAGCAAAAAGAGGGTGGTGGTGATGACCAAGTCTCTCCTGATCTCATTGGTCAATTTGGAGTTGGATTCTATTCTTCATTTTTAGGTAAAGTTGAACTACCTACTAGTTTCCTAATCAAAATATCGGTTTAATTTTTATTCTTTATGATTCACAGTGGCTGATAAGGTGATTGTCACCAGTAAATCAAACGACGATTCTTCACAGCATATTTGGGAATCCGATTCTACACAATTCAATATCATCGAGGATCCACGTGGTGCTTCCCTCCAACGAGGAACTCAAATCACACTGGCTTTAAAACAGGAGGCTCTCAACTACCTCGAAGAATCAACAGTTCGTGATTTGATAAAAAAGTATTCACAATTCATCAATTTCCCGATTTACTTGTGGACTGAAAAGGTACTAACTACTACTACAAATTCTCTTTCCTTGTTTCCACTTGTTGGGAGAAATCAAATAATGAGTTGAAGAGTTGAACTAAGTAGCTAGCGAAATGGAAAAAAAATTCTCTTGCGCGTTGTTCGCGGACATTCATTGGCTTTTGTTTTTTCTGAATTTTTATCTGTTATTTCAGACTGTCGAGGAAGAAGTTCCAATTGAAGACGAAGAAAAGGAGAAGACTGAAGACAAAACTACGGATGACGACGAAGATGATGCAAAAGTTGAAGACTCCACTGATGAAGCTAAACCTAAGACAAAGAAAGTCTCGAAGACCATTTACGACTGGGAACTTATCAACAATTCGAAACCCATTTGGCTTCGTAAACCAGCTGAAATTGACGAAAAAGAATATAATGAATTCTACAAGACGCTGACCAAAGATTCTACTGATCCATTGTCCAACACGCACTTTGTGGCCGAAGGAGAAGTAACCTTCAAATCCCTTCTGTATATTCCGTCGATTCAACCTTCTGAGTCGTTCAACAAATATGGAACGAAGACTGATAACATTAAGCTCTACGTTCGCCGTGTCTTTATTACTGATGATTTTAATGATATCATTCCTCCTTATCTCAATTTCTTGCGCGGTATTGTCGATTCAGATGATTTGCCACTAAATGTCTCACGTGAAAATCTGCAACAATCTAAACTCATGAAGGTTAGTGGAAATTTTTTTTTTTTTTTCAATCTAAAAGTAACTTTATTTTCGAGATCAGGAAATCTTTCATTTGATTGCTGCTATAAACCACTTTGTTTACAGATCATTCGTAAAAAATTGATTCGCAAGGCATTGGACATGATAAAAAAATTGAATCCTGAGCAATTTGATAAATTCTGGAAAGAATACTCAACCAACATCAAATTGGGAGTTATCGAGGACACTTCAAATAGAAGCCGATTATCGAAACTGCTTAAATTCCAAACTAGCAATGGTAATAACTAATAATGTTAAGAAATGGAAAACGGTTGCTAACGCTGGAATTTAAATTTGTGGCTAATCAATTTACATTATTTAGCTTCGGCCTTGCCTTAATTTTAAGTAGTGCCATTTTATACACACTGGGACTTCACTTCAGTATTTGTTTTTTTTTATAACTTGACAGGAGGAACGACCATGTTGGCTGATTACATTACACGTATGAAGGACAAACAAGATGCCATTTATTACATTGCTGGTGCCTCTATGGATGAAGTCAAGAAGTCTCCTTTTACCGAAAAATTGTTGAAACGTGGCTACGAAGTTCTCTATCTTACTGAACCTATTGACGAGTATTGTCTCAATTCAGTTTCAGATTTTGAAGGCAAGAAATTCCAGAATGTAGCCAAGGAAGGGCTTACCATGAAGACTAACGAAGAAAAGATGAAGGAACTGAAGACAATTTACGAACCACTAACTAAATGGTTTACGGACAATTCTCTCAAAGATCAGGTACAACTTCAAGTTTATCGATCAATTGCACGGTTTTAAATAATCGAATATCGAAACGTTAATATTTACTTATCGTAAGAAAAGTGTTTAAGACGAATGCTTCCTTTTCAGATTTTGAAGGCAGAATTGAGCGATCGTCTGGATACAAGCCCAGTGGCATTGGTTACCAGTCGATATGGATGGACTGGCAATATGGAGAGAATCATCACTTCTCAAACACATTCCAAGGCCGACGACGCTAGTCGACAGTAAGCTTAAAATTAGTACAATTGAATGATTTTTTTTTGCCTCTTTTCTTCTTGATTCTAAAGATTCTAAATACTAAATTCTAATTTTTCTTTTAGGTTCTACATGAACCAAAAGAAAACCTTGGAGGTCAACCCTCGACATCCTCTTATCAAGGAACTCCTTCGTCGTGTCAAGGATGATGTCGAAGATCCTGTGGCCAAACAGATGTCCTCGCTTTTATTCCATACTGCCACAATGAGATCTGGCTACGCTGTCAAGGATACCGACGTGTTTCTCAATTCTATCGAGTCCATGATGCGAGGCAGTTTAGGCATTCCATTGGATGAAGAAATGGATGAAGATGATTTGGATGAAATTACTGAAGAGGAGACGAAGAAAGACGATGAAGCAGAAGATGTTGAAGCAGATGCAGAAGAAGGGGAACCAGACGAACCTGAAGAAGAATCAAAAGCCGTACCAACTGATGATGAGCATCACCATGACCACCACGGACATTCACACGATCATGATGATCATCATGGTCATTCACATGAGCACGAAGAACTATAAATCTCAAAAATAATTTAGCAATACATCATTATTTCATACAGTTTACGATGAATTAGGCCGGATCTCCATATCTATCAGAGTTTTCATTCAGAGTGTAATCTTGTCCTTTATAATTATTAGTATATAGCCAATCACTGTTTTTTTTTCCTCTAAAGAGTTATTCGTCCATTGGATTTTGTTATTTATTCTAACTACACAAATTACCTACAATAATTACGTCTGAGTTACTACGTGAGGGGTCTAACATGGGTGATTGAATAAATGTTTTGCCCTGGTATTCCAATATATTTTGACCTAACTTTTGTAACCAAATTTTTTTCTGTGAAAGTTGTGAATTATAAGTGCTAATTTTTTTTAAAAAGCCGAAGGATGAATTTTATTTTGCCAATTAGGTTTTGGACGTGTCACTCCAACGTACTAAATTTTTTTTAAAATTCTGTGTTTTGTACCATGAACCGCAATACGCGCAATGTTGGGTCAACTAAGGTCAGCCTGCTCTTGGAAAGAGAAAAAGTTTGAATTCATGTCTATTTATTAGAAAAGGAATTAGATACGTTTTACTTTAAGAATTGTCGCATGCATTTATTGCAATTAGTTTGTAATACAAAACAAGTTTTCGTGTAAATTATCATAAGAATGGGGATACGGTACAAGGTGGTTGACTAATTGGGGTTAATGCTTATTTTCACACAATATCATTAAGTTTCAAGAGTTACAACTATTTTTTAAGGGAAGTAACTACTGCTTATTTTGTAGTCAACTAAGGCAAATATCATTGACTGCTTAAAATTTGAAAATCGTGTGTGTCAGTCATTCATTAAGTTTTGGTTTACAAACATCGTACCTGGTGAAAATGAGACCGGAGTCGTGCAGTTTGTTTTTGCAACTGGTGATTTGTATTTTGATAGTGGAAATTTGCAAATTTCGTGTTTCTGGAATTAAGTTAGATCCCGTCTTATTTACCAACAACAGAATTTATGCTCTATTAAATCAACACGCCGGAAATGTAAAGCGAAACTATATTTTCCTAAAGTAGCATTATAAAAAGAAACGCACAGATTTACAGGTTTTTATTCAAAAATTAATTATTACTTTAATAGTATTTGACCGCTGGCAAAGACGGCGAAACTCCATATCGCTCTTCCGATACAGGCTCGCACTCGGAAGACCAATTGTGGAAAGTCAAGGCAATAAGTATGAAATTTTTTAGGTTACAAAATAATAATCGGTTACAAAAATTTTGTTCATGTGTGGAAAAAAAAGGTAATTAGTTTCGTGACATTTAAAAACTAAAACTTTTTAGGCAAGGAAGGATTTGAACTTGTACCTATTAATGGTGAATCAGTTTTGCAAACAATTTGGAAACCAATATACTTAGGCTACGGAAAATATCACTTGCGAAATGTGGACAAAGATACTTGCCTCGATGCTTCTACAATGTAAATCATTTATTACATAGAATAGTTTTAATTCAAAATCTAAATGAAGGACAATGTTACTCGACGTAAAATATTTTTCTGTATTCCAGGACGAAGGTTGAGACACCATGCAGTAAAGATAACCTGTCCCAGGAATGGTTTCCAATATTGAAGGATCAGATGAAAAGCTAAAAAACCACTTCCGAAACCAAACCAAATTTTTTGGTTTTCAATAAATATTTTTTAAGGCAAAACTACAACTATTCTTTTACAGAAATTTAAAGTTTTTCTGCTACTATTTTACCCACTTCACTAGTAACTTATTTTGAAGTAAAGTAACAACAAAACTCAATTGAAAAATATAAATACTTAGACAAAAGAAAGTCATCGAAAGAAATCAACGTTTTTTTTTAAGTTTGACATTTTATTTCAAACATTTTTTTACAGCGAGCAATACTAAAACCTACGAGTAATTCCAAAAAAAAACTTAACGTGAACAAAAATGAAGTCCAACCTTGTTTTTTCCTTGTTGCTCATCATAGGATTTATACTTCTGAATTTATCGTTACAAAATACTGCTAACACGCCGACGCAACCCCGTGGTACTCGTAAGTTACAAATTTTGAGTTACAAGTATTGAACGGTAGCAAAGATTATGCCGTTTCTTTTATTAAATTATTTTTTAATTTTTAAGAAAAAGTTGAATTTATTTGATATTTAATACTAAACATCTATTATTATCTAGTATGCTTTACTACGGAATGCAGAAGTCCGTCAAGTCGAAACAAATGTGTTCATCCCGTTCTCAAAAACTACAAGAATCCGAGTCAACTAAATATTGTGCAACGTAGTAACGCTCCTTGCAAAGGATTGCGTACGATTCAGTATTCCTGTTGTATAATCAGTGGAACCTGAACGTCCAGGCTTTTCAGCAAGCGCATGCGCAAACAACAACTGCGCACCTATTTTCTATCGCGATCAAATTATCTTGGTGATGAAGTTAGAAACGTTTCAAAAAAATACCAATTAATTGTAACTCTCGTTTTCACTACTTCACAGAATAAAAATCCAAGTGCAACGAGCGTAAAGGCAAAATATATTAAATACGATGACACTATGATATTACTGGACAATGTCAACGGTTGTAGAGTTTCAGGAACAGAGTTTAAATTCGTGTCGTTTTTCGTTTTTAAATAATTGTATATTCCGGAATGAATAACCATTTGAAATTGACGGTAAACCAGTTGATGTCGATCCCAGGTCATCGACGGCATAATCCATCCTCGACGATGTGGTAGGAACTTATCGTTACCAAAATACATTTTTTTGGAAATGTTCCCGCTATTCGTTTTCATGAAATGATTCAATACGACTACAGTTTCTGGAAATATACTTTTGTTACATTGATTTAAATGAGTAACCACTGAATAATTTAGTTCCAGTTGTATATCAAGTGCATCAAAAATAACATCAAATTTTGTACGCGTCTCATTTGTAGTAGTTAAGCGTTGGTGATTCTGCATTTCCCAAATAGACGATAGAAAATTAGTAAGCGGTGAAAGCAAATTAAGAAGATTTAATTTCCCAGAGCGTGTTTCTAACATTTGTCGCATATGTGCAGCAAATTCCGGATCTAACATTGCTTGTCGATTATTATCGGGTAATTGAAATAAAACAGTATATCCTAGTGATAATGCTTCCTGAATAGTTTCTAATTTCAATTTTAGTATTGGTTTTGACAGGTCAGAGGTCAACATTCCACGGTAGGCGTTCACTAAGACAAGCGCTATTAAAACATTGACAATAGCCACAGTCTTTACTTGAGGAAATTTGTTAATTTCCTTTGAAATTGTTACACCTTGTTCTAAATTTATTCGTAAAATTTCTTCAATCAACTGAGATACTGCGTGACTACGAAGCATTAATTTCAAAAATATGATACTTAGCACACCAGTACAACCAATACAAATCCATACTTCTTTGGAGAACGGCTTAACAAAACCAGCCAAGGTAACGTAGTCTTGTGCACCATCACAAGTAATAAAATTGTAGTAAGCATCAATTGTCGGGAAAATATAAGAATCACGCCCAAAAACAAATTGAGTTTGATACCTGGAACCGGACTGAGTAAATCCAGCAAGGGTAGATTCAGGTTCATTTCTAACGTGACCATTAACCGATAATTTCCCGATTTCTCGAATGATATAACCACTTCCCGGATTGAATAGTGGAGTTGTTCGGTTGTAAATTGCAGTCACCATTTGAAGAATAGCTACGGGAAAGTATTCAAAAGTTGGAAAAGGTAGCGTATTCGACCCTGTATAAACAGTTGGCATCTTCATTTCATTTAGAGTAAAATCCGGAATTTCCCACCTAAGTCGGCAAAATGACCGAATAGACTTCTCCAATAAGTACGCCGTAACAACTTGTAACGACGCATTTTTCATTTGATTTTCATTCATTATCATTACAGTCCATCCATAGCAAGGTGTTCTCATATACATTTCAATTTGTAGTGTGTTGTTTCCAAATTTTTCAAAAATATACAGTGGAGTGTTAAAAGAACTGTGTAGGTAAGCACTGGCTTTACTATTGTATCCGATTGTTAACAAATATGTATTTTTCCCGTAACAAGTATTAATGTTTGGTAGGTCACACTCTTGAGTCCAACTGAGCCTAGTGCTTATACTCTCCAATTCACGTGTCGGTAATGTGGCGTGTCGCAGTAAAATTACAAGACATGGCTGTCGTTTTTGCACCCAGGTTGATTCCAATACGTTTACTGACTCATTGATTTGAATGGATATTTTGGTTGAAACTAGTCGAAAATATGTTAATGGTACGCCTGTAGGTTGGATATTAGTTCTGGAAAAATCGACGAATAAAATGTAACATGGACGAAAATCGCAAATTAAGGTATGAATAAGTTGAGAGTCGCTTGAGTCACCACCGGTTGGGTAAAGGCATAGGATAGTAAATATGAATCCCGAAGGTGACATTTTTTGGTTTTACTCTAGTGTTTAGCCTAGATCGCGTTTGGCAGTGGTCGATTTGAAATATTACCTAACTTCTAAACAGCTAACACAAATTTCCACGTTAGAAATTCAAAATTTCTAGACAAACCGTAGAATATGTCAACATTTATTCCAGCTCTGAATCCGAAAAGGTTCCTGTAACACCTGGGCAAAACCTAGGAGACTAAACGACGAGGATATTTTTAAAAACAGAAGAACTTTGATAATCACAGTGTCATTTTTGAGTAAATGTAATTTCGCGAGCTACTGGTTTGCTCCTGTGAGTCTTTTTCATTCAAACATCTTTAAATTATTCAAGCCCAAAATTCTAACTTTTTCGTTGAAGACGATTGGTATCTCTATTTTGTAAAAAGAGGAATAATTACGGCGATATTATTTGATGAATTTTCATATTCATGGGTTTAAAAAGAAGTTTAGCACCTTACACCTCTGGAAAAGGAACCTAATTAAATACACGAGCAGTATAATTTTCTCTTAAAGTATAAGAAATGATGAAAAACTTTCAAATAAACTTTTGTAGTTTCGTTTCGCTACTAAACGTTTCGTTTATTTTACTTGGCGACACGAGCAAATTCATTTCACATACAAAAAATTGTGATCTATTAGATGAGCCAGGATTCTATCAATGCTAAACTCTAACGAAGAGTTGGACAAAGCAGTTGGAACAAAATAGGTTTTCCCAAAAAGTTTCTACTTTCGAAAATGCGACCTTGGATGCAAAGGCCAGTGAAGAGAAAAGAAAGCGTTAAGAGGACCTTAAAATTTAATAAAAGCGTTCTCAAAATAGAATTCTTTAAATTGTGCGAGAATTTTGAACAAGATTTAGAAAAACTGAGAGATTATCAATAGCAGCACGTGATAAAATCCTGTTTAATTTAAAATACCTTATTAAATTAAAAGACAAATTCTTGGACAAACGGGAACCATTTACTTTGCGTACCTAATTTCCTCTCTTATGCTTACTGGTTGAAATTGAGGTCAAAGGGCACGATTAGAATAAGAGATTTCGGTATCCTTTCTCCTTATGACTGAAGAGCACAGCGTCCCAAGTGAAATTATTGGTGGTTGTTGGTAAACACGTGAAATTTTCTCTCACAGTCAGTTAGCATTCAGACTCCACATTGTTCAGTGAGCCTCATCATTTTTGGTGCGAAGGCAAATGACTTCAAATTTTTAATTTTTTATTCAGTTTTCAGTGACTCGTAAAGTTGTGTTTTTAATAGAAAAAATTTCTACGCAAAATTCATCAAAATACGGATGTTTATAAAAGTGTTTTAATCACCAATAAACAAATGTGACTAACTTACTGGATACGGTAAAGTCCAATTCAATTTTACATTGGGCTTATTAAACAAACAACGATTCAAAGAGTACAGGTCAAATGAAGGCACAACGTAATACCTACTATTTTACGGCGTAGATTTAAATATTGACTTGGGTAATATTGATTTACCACTTACTTTTCACACTTATGTGGCCACTGAATTTAGGCCTTGACATAATTTTTTTTAAATTATTTTATTTGCGTCAAAATCCACGTTGTAGAGAATCATTACGGAAGTAACTGCTTTTAGTTTTGTCGCTCTAGTTTTGTTTTGAAAATAATTATTAACTTAAAATCTTCGCAAAATGTTACTACTGGTCTCACACGTGGTCAATACTACTTGAAATTTTGGTTTTATATAGATTTAGAAAATTTTATTATAATTTCAAATTCTATTTAATTGACGCAGCAGTGCAATCGAGGAGGAAAAAAAATTGTACACGGACATTGTTTAATTTAACTGGGTATTTAGGTAGGACCAAGAACTGTTCTGGCACTTCATCTTAAAAAATTTGACCCCGAAGAAGAATAATTTGCATAATGTAAACCCTATTGTACCCATCCCCTGTCAACATTTCAGTAGTGCTAATACATAATCAAAAGTTGCTTGGTCTGTGGAGTCGGGTATAAACTACGTAGGAAAAACTTGTCCCGTCCGTACTTTTGAATTGTGTTTTGACGTAATCGTAAAGTTCGACCCGGTTTTTTTTTCACAAATGTCCCGCAGGGTGTAGGGCACAATATGCATGGGCATTGGGCAAACGAATGGCGATTCGAAGGGTTTCGCCAAAACCAGTCTTACTTCCAAGCCAAAGTACCGTTACTCAAATGTTTCCCACATACATTAATAATTGTTACCTTTATATGAATTAAATCTAATGAGAAAAACCATTCATTCAATTCACAAGTTGAATAAATTTAAAACAAAAAAATACGTGGTTGCATACTTCCGTTTTACTTAAAAGTGAACGAGATTTGGCCTAAAGTTGGAAATGTTACAAGAGAAATTATTTCACCTTTCACTACAAATCACAATATTGTTATTTTAGACTAATTTCAGCCGAAATTTTGTGGCGAGAGACAAAAATTGTTTATTTTTAAAAAAATTGGCCATGGAGCATCTGCTGAATAATGCCACGCACTGAAAAAAAAACCCACTGTTCTTAACAAAAATAAAGGTGAAAATAGAAAAAAGAAACATTCACGCAATGTTGTTCGAAGCTTATTACCTAATACGCTTCGAACAACAATGCATCTAGGTATGACAGCTGTTGTTTTAAAAAAAATAGAAGATGCCAAGTAACAGTCAATTGTTTATTATTTTAACCAGCAACTGAATAAATGTTGCAGCGTTTAAGCGTATGTTACAATCATTTAAATTTTTGAAGTCACGTACAAAAACATTTTGACTTGCCAAATGTCTCCAATTCTTTTCATATCAATGACGAACTTTCTGTTTTCTTTTTAAAATTGCAGTTAAAGTAGTTTATGCTAAAGATGATCTGCGTGAGGAGTAAAGGAAGAACAAGACGACTAATAGCACTAAAGGACAAATTAACATGCCTTTCAATCCTTTGCCTCTCTGCCTTACTTCAACCAATTGAAGGAAATTCTTCACAACAAAGTAAGCCTTAATTACCCCACTTTGTGGTGTTAAAAATATCTTCATTAACTAGCCTCTAGGTTCTCAAAATTAGCGCATCAAAAGCACGACAACTACCGTTAACTCCAGGCACGAGTACATAAGAATACCTATTTTTTTTGCATTCGATACACGTGAACCAAAACTTAAACCTAGCGAATTCTGAAACTCATTGAAAACTATTCACGTTTTTATGAACGAAAAACACGCCGTGACAATTCTAGCAGCTAACCATGTAACAAAAAAAAAAGTTGAATCGATGTCTTGGTACAAAAAAAACACGAATTTTTTGTAACTGTTACAAAATGAGAAGACACTCACTCTGTAAAAAAAAAATGGGGCATTACACAATACATTTTGTTATGAAGTGAAATACTAATAAGATCCTTCTACGTGACTCGACTCATATTTGTCGTTGGTTCACCCAAATTCAAAGTCAAAGTCACGCCTCTCGGATTTAATCAAGATGAATTTGAAGTCTTCATCGTTGTGTAGTTTCGACTCCTATGCAATTTCTTGTCAAGTGAGTTAAATTCGAGGACGCAATGATGTTTTTTTTAAATATATTGTCATCACCAAATTGACAACGGTAATTCGAAAGAACAAACAATGATGGTGCAAATGTGCCGTTTTTCTATTGACTTAAGAGTTTACTTCAAAGGCGTGTGTGTCTATAGGCCAAATATTTTCTTTTTATAACACGTTTTCGTCATAGGTAGGTTTTGTCTTGGTGTTAATTATTAGAGGCATGGCGGTAACTTATTACAATGAATAAGCATTTCATTTCACTTCAAAATTTTGAAATTTTGAAGAGGTCAACTTCTTAAGTCAAGAAGGAGGGAACGGATTAATGCATTGTCCACGACTACTACATCACCTGGGCTTTAATTTTAATGTGAAATTTGTGCAAAAAAAAAACGTGAGAGACGTTCTCATGCACAATTTCCAATTTTCCCATTGCCCTAAAACATACAAGATGCAAAAGTGACGCTTTTCCTTGCTCTCGTTGGTCTCGTTTAGAGAGATGGGGTGAAGAAGGCGAAAAGGATTTAGAAAGCAAAATGAGTACAAGACATTTCAATTTTTAACAATGTACAATGGAGGTCAACTGAAATGACAATGGTCGGTGAGCTCGCAGGCTCGTGCTAATGAATTTTTAAAGATGTAAAATGAAAAAGACAAGACTTTTTTTCGGGAAATACATCGGATATTATTGTCTTCCGCGTTACGGAGCTTAGAAGCAACAATTTCATAACGTTAACGTTTAGATTTAATTTTCCGATTCCTAAAGGCATTGCTTTCTAGAGCTATTTCGAAATTAATTGCAACAATGAAATTTGCACAAAGCTTTTCGTTGAGATGTAGAAAAGAGACGATAGATTTTATGATTTTTTTTCAAAATGAGCTATTAGCTCATAATGCATTGAAATTCTTCTTGTGTTTCAATTAGAGTGATTCAATTTTTTAGCGTCGGTTTTAATGTCATTGTCATCTGGATTGGATCAACGTGTTCCAAGCTGATTTTTTACAAATGTAATTTTTTTTAAATGTACGTTTCCGGGGTTCGGTCTACAATTCACGTTTTTTCTACTTGAGCGTTGACCTCTTTCTGTACTTTTCCAGGTTGAACAACCCATTTGTCCCGCTGGTGAGACCAGGAAGTGTTTCGACCCATACTAGATTTCACCGATGGTTGAATTTCAATTTGTACATTTTTTTTCTAGATTCAAAATTAAGTGTCTATTGTAGAGAATAGAAGATTTTGGCAGTTAGTGCGGTTTAAGAGAATTTCCAACGGTGGGGCGGGGCAAACGAAAAAATGATGAAGTATCACAAAAAATTAAACGGAAGTAAATTTCCTCATTGTCGTAGTAGGTAACTTTTACAAAGCATTTTAGTTTTCAATAAAACGGAAATCATCTTCCGGTATACAGACACTTCTACTAAAGCTAAAGCGGTAATCAAAAAAAATAAAAAATAAAAGCTTTATATTTTTGTAACCCATACAACTTCTCGCAGGTTCTAATGGGATTCGGGATTTTGGATTTAAAATTAACGGAATTCTAGTATACGCGTCTTTTGCTTTGTTCTAAAAATTCTATTCAAGGTACGCAATTTATTTTCACCTTGGAACTTCAAAAGTGTAAAAATTAAGTTAAATGTTAACCATGACACTCAAAAAATTAATTAAAATTTAGTTTTTACTTCGTTTCTTCGCACTACCGCAGTTTTGAAATTTTACACAAAGCTATTTGAACAATTCAGGTGAAATTTATTTCTCTTTTTAACGATTATGCGGTATAGTATTTTTACGTGTGTAAAAGGAGTTACAATAAATTTATACACATAAAGTTATATTACATTAAATATTAAATTTACTAATATTAATTAATGTTTCGAAATAAGTTAAATAGGACAAGTGACTGTGTTCACTTTATTGGTCTGGGGTTATTGAATTGACTAGATCTGTGTATACGCTCCATACCAAAAAGCGTCGGTAACTTCCTGCTTCCAGAATTGACAAAATTTTGTTTTGTGTCGCATCAAATAAATGCGGATCTAATTCTGTTTCAGTTTCTATCGATTTGACAAGGTCCAGTTTGAGACTATGGTCAATGTTAATCTGGACAGAAAAAGTAGTACAATTTCATAGTAGTTTCGAATAAATAAAATATTTTTTTAATAATAAAATAAAATATATTTTTAATAAGTAGTAATTGTCACCTTACTTCTTTTGGTGCCTGTGACCTTATAAATTCGTCTATAATACGTTTTCCTCTTTTTTCAAGTTTTTTTTTATTCGAGGATCGACGATATTTTTCTACCGCTTCGTAAAATTCGAGATTTTCTTCAGAATATTCTTTTCCGAGAAAAGCACTAAATAAATTTTTGCCGTCTGAAAAAATTGCACAAGAAAGCGGTATATAAAAAGTATCTTCTCAATGGACTTATTCTGATGGGATGGTAATGTTTTTGCAAAAATTGGTGTTATAAAGTAATTTTATAACTTTCCTTGAGACACATTGCAAATGGCTGTAGTATGTCAAATGAATCTTGTGGTTTTCCTTACATTTCGAACTAAGTAGGGCATTTAAAGATGTTCCCCAGCTGCGTGCAATTTCGGCTGAAGGTCGCGTACTATTGGTTGGAGGTTTCCGGAAAATTACCTCAGCCAGCGTTCGACGTCGTCCCAATCGTGAGCTACCTTCTGGTTGAAACTCCATTTCCTGTTTAATAATTTACATTGCACTGAATTCCAATTTTTGAACACTGCAGTGTCTGAGCTAAAACTAAATGGAAGTATAACTATGAAAGAAATTAGGACAGATGGGAGAATTTTGTTACAAAATGGTGTTAGAGCACTTCGTCAATGTGGTCGTTAGGACTAAAAATGAACTGACAGTTAGTAGTAAATTTGCTCTAGACTTCTATGGTATACCATATTTTTGAACGGAATGAACATATCCTGCAATATGTGTGTCAATTAAGTGAGGAAATGCCAAGTAATAACTCAAAATTTATGTATGACCACAAATTTACAAACCGCTGCGCTGTTTTCGACTGTAACTACAAAAACTACAAATGCTTACTTATTTAATCGAACACAATAGATGCTTAACGTTTAAAACATTTTTCTGGAAATGACATTTATTTCAAAATTTCAGAATTATGTCGAGTACAAAATGGACAATCTAGTATAATTCTGGATATTGCCGAAAGTCTAAATGACCGTAAGTGACCCCTGCAGTGACCTTGTGAATTCCATACAAAAAAATACAATTCAATTTGTTGTTTAGAAATCAATCAGTTGACAACTCCTAAGGAGTTGCCAGTTATTGGGGAAGTGCCAACACAGATTGAATTAACGCTAGTCTACCCACCAGAAAACAAACGTTACTTTACTATCAAAGGAAAACAACTCAAATTGAACGAACCTTTGGATCGGGATCAAGATGACCTGTCGTCTATTGTTTTTCAGGTTAGAAATGTGGAAATTGATAAAACAAAAATGTGAAAAAACTGTAAGTGCTTGTGACGAAATTCAAGTAATTTTTCCTAATTTCTAAACATCAGGCAATTTGTGACGTGAAAGCAACAGGGGAAAAACGTACAATTCCAATCATCGTACGAGTGTCAGATCTAAACGACAACTTTCCACAATTTACTCAAAATGCTTATGAAGTTAGCATTCCAGAGGTAATTAACAGCATGATTAAAAATAATACTCAAAATATTTTTGAAAAGTTATGAAAATCCTTTTTCAGGCAACGCCTGTTGGAAGCACCATTTTTAGAAAAATTAAAGCGACTGATATTGACGCTGGGGTCAATGGCCTCATTGAGTATTCCATCGGAGGCAGTGATAGGGACAAGGAAACAAAGTCAAGCTCTGAAGTTTTTGTCATTGAATCCCCGCATTTAGGAATTATCACCTTGAACAGGACACTTGACTATGAGCGAATTAAGCAATTTCATGTCAATATATTAGCTTCGGTAAGATTTCCATTCTAAAAATAGTTAGGTAATTATAAAATTATGAAAATTTAAAAAAAAAATTTGACACTTACAGGACAGAGCGTTTGATCCCAATTTACGAAAAACTTCTACAACTACACTCACGGTTAATGTTCTCGATAGTGATGACCAGGTAACAACTACACTGGATATACGTTCAAATTATTACGATTGACGATTAATACAATTGAAAATCTACATTTTTTTTTTGTACAGGAACCAATGTTTTTACAAGGAGAATGTCTGGTCCGCGGAGAACAATGTTTGGATGATCCAGAGTACAATGCCACGGTAAGTAAAAAGTTAGTGAAGAGGTGCACACTAATTGCATAACAGTAGTTTCATGGATAAATTGTTCCACTCACGTCAACATTTTCAATGTTCAGCAATCACTCTCTTCTCTATCCGTGTAATCATCTGTTATTTTAAATCAAAAATTGCCAATTTTAATGAGATAACGTCATTCAAACCCACAAGTGGTCAACAACCAATTATTTTTAATGGTAGCCACTTCCTCGTTAAGTTTTCACCTAAAACCACCCCCGCTGCTCCGTGAGAACTAGGCTTTTAGTTCTGAAGGACAAACGTGAGCAGGCCTAAAAATGGCGGGAAATTTCGTGAAATTCAGGTTCATTTCAGACGCAAGAGAAGTGCGTGCGTCGATGATCAATTAGTTAGGCTAAATTTGTTGCTAGGAGACGCTTATGTCAATGTTAAATGCTGTTTGTTAGGTAATTCGGGGGGTTTTGTCGGGAATTTTGGACGTTCAACCACAACGGATCCAAGCTGTAGATTCAGATACGATTAATGTTCCAATTCACTATAGTTTCGTCACTGGATCGCCAGCAACGTTTCTTGATTATTTTCATATTGATCCACTTACTGGTGTCGTGCGTCAAGTACGTCCTGTTGTAGATGACGCCGAGATTGAATTTAATGTCATTGTTAAGGTAAAGTGTGTTGACAATACATTTTATCATTTAGAATATATGTTATCTGTGCAAAAAACTCTAATCTATTACAAAGGCCACTGAAGTCTCGCAGGCTAAACGATTCAGCACTGCAAAACTTACTATTAGCGTTTTAGCTGAAGATAAACAGCGTCCTTTGCTGCATGCGTCGAGTTTGATTGGATATGTCGCTGAAAATTCAGGGATTGGGACTACAGTGCTCGCCCTCGATACGCATGAGCCAATTCAATTCACAGTGACAGATGAAGATTTGGTATGGAGATTTTTTTTTAAAAAAAATTTAAAATGTCAAAATTTTAAGAAGATTTTCTAAATCAGGCGCCACATGACATCCGACCTACGTATCAATTTGAACTCACAACAACAGCATTTCGAGTAAATGATGATAGAATTTTGGTCGTCGCTGAGGAACACCTCGATCGTGATCCACCTCATCCTTCTCAACTTCACTTTCAAGTATAAATTTTCAAAATTGTAGACATTTTAAAAAAAATGAGTTTGAGAAATTTTTTTGTGAGTGACATTAAATTGGTAACTTATAATTATTGTGATTTTTTTTTGCAAAGATCATTGCCCGTGAAATTGGCTATGGCTTTTCATCCTCATCAAGTCCAATGGTTATTCTCGTGAAATTGACTGATTTAAATGACAATCCTCCCTTCATTATTCCGATGAGTCCCGTTACCATTTCTGGGGGAGATGGAAAAAGAACAATTCTCAAGGTTTTAACAAATTACTCAAATTGTAATTAAACTTTGGGAGAAATTTGTTTTTTTTACTAATTACCATTTTGACAGGTCCAAGCTACTGACAAAGACGAAGGACAAAATGCCTTCATTCGCTTTAGTCTACATCACGTTTCAAATAATGGCCGCGAAAAATTTGTGATTAGCCCAATTACCGGGCTTCTTGAATCGGTGGGAAATTTAAAATCTGGAGAAGTCTACAGTATTACAGTTCAGGTAAGGCTTTACCGGATTGGTTTTTCTTTTCAATTCATTCCTTAAATTTTTTTTGTAGGCAACTGATGGTGGTGGGCGTTCGTTTCAAAGTATCGTCGAAGTAAAAGTCGTCGATGGAGAAAATTTAAAACCGCCCGTTTTTTCACAATTTGCATATGATGTTTCTGTCTCTGAAGGAGCGACCATCGGATCAGAAGTGATGACACTTGAGGTAACGCAAGCTTTCTATGAGGTCAAGGTTCATTTCACAGGCTTTTTCATTTTATTCTGACACTACTCAAGGCACTTGATCCGGAAGGAAAAGCTGTAGTTTATGAAGTCATTGGAGGAAACGAATTACAGCATTTTACTATTGGAAAAAACACGGGTGTGGTCACTGTCAACGCAGAATTGGACCGAGAAGATCTGAGTCGCTATTCGCTGGTAATGTACAAGTTTTTAGAAAAAATGCACAATTCATATTTTTTTTATTTAAAACTTTGCGTTGAAATTAATTTTAGTTAGTAAAAGCCGAAGATGAAGCCAAATTATTTTCGACGGCACAAATTAATATAAAAATTCTGGATAATGATGACAATAACCCAGTACTTATTGGAACTCCGTACGAATTCAAAGTAAAGGAAGGGCTTCGGAATAAATTATTTGGACAAGTTTTTGGAAAAGATTTGGATGAAGGTGAAAATGCCAGAATTCGTTACGAAGTCCCATCAGATGCTCCAATTCGAGTTGATCCCGATACTGGTGACATGTTTACCAAAACTGAATTAGACTACGAAAAAGATAAAGTTCATCACGTTGTACTCACGGCCAAAGGAATGGGCAAGGAATCAAGAATTGCCACGGCGACAGTAACAGTTCACGTTGAAGATGACGGAGATGAAATGCCTGTTTTTCGACAATTCAGTTATGAAGTCAACGTTAGGGAGAACAGTCCGAACATGAAAATTGTTCAAGTTGAGGTAATTCATAGTGCAAATTTTTTTTTGGTGACTTTTTATTTTATACTTTAATTTATCTTCTCAAGGCCGTTGACCCGGATACTGCAGAAAAGAAGATTACTTACTATATCAAGCAAGGTCCTTATGATAAATTTAGTATTGATCCAATCACTGGTGAAATTTTTGCAACACAACGTTTGGACTATGAAGAAGCATCGAAGCATATACTGATTGTGGGCACTGAGGAGAATGACAGTGGTAACTTAGGCTCTACAACCACGGTGATCATAAACGTCCTGGATGAAAATGATGCAAGTATTAAATTTCTAAAAAAAACTGTTCTTTTTTTTTTATTACGGGTTGAATTTTTTTTTTGGTGAGGTTGACACATTCCCAAAGTCTCACTAAATTAACGCTTTGGTTTCAGATTCCACCAGTTTTTAGTGTCGTCCCGAGACCGATCCGAATTGAAGATACAGCTCATATAGGATTTGTTTTAACGCAACTTCAAGCGGTTGACTCGGATGGAACTTCTCCTGGGAATAAAGTATTAGTTCCAGAACAAATTTTTAAGGGCCAATCGGATTCTCGTAACTACATTTTTTGTATTGTTTAAAAATTAGGTCAAATTTGAGTTGATCGGTCGAGGAAAGTCACCGAGGTACTTTGACATTCATCCCGATACGGGAGTTATAACGGTGAAGGATGACCTACGAAAAGAAATGGACACAGAATATCAAGTATTCAAAAATAATTAATAACTTTATTTTTTTGATAAACGCTTTTCTCATAAAAAAATCGACTTTATTCAAATTTCATCAATCACATTTCAGTTGGATATCAGAGCATATGACTTGGGTGAACCTTCTTTGGACCAAGTAGCCACAGTGAAAGTATATGTCGATCACGTAGCTACACTACCACCAGACATTGGTGTTGGATTTGCTGATGTAGACTATACTGTCGAACTGGTTGAGAGTGCAGCTTCCGGGAAAATAGTCAAAGAACTTGTCATCATGAACAAACCAGCGGAAATGATTCCCATAAAATGTGAAATTCAAAAAGGAAATGAAGAAAGTAAGTTTTGTAGTTTTAGTACACATTCTACACGTTGACTTTTTCAAAATTAAAACTCTTTTATGGCATAGAATTATTCGAGGTAACAACTACTAGGGACCGAAACTGCTTGCTAAGCCTCGTTCGACCAAATTTGGATTTTGAAAGAGTCAAAACGTATGATATTCAAGTCCATTTGGTGACGCTTCCTGGAGTCATAAGCAAGAAACGCTCGTATTCAAATGTAAAATGAAATTCTTAGCAAGTATCGCAATACTGACAACTAAGATTTAGTACTTTCAATTAGGTCAAAATAAAAATCCTGGATGAAAATGACAACAAGCCGCAATTTCTTCAACCGGAATACCAAAAAGCAAGTCGTGGGAAAAAACTATACGGAGCGATTTCAGAAGATGCACTTATTGGTACTGCAATCATGCAAATTCAGGTGAAAAATTCTATAACCACAAACTTTGCACAGAATTTTATCAAATTACATTGAATTTTGTAGGCGACAGATGCCGATAGTGGACCTTTTGGTGAAATTCGCTATGAACTAGATACTGAAAACTCGTTGTCAATATCATATTTCAAAATTGATGCTAAATCTGGTATAGTAGCCAACACTCGCTCAGTTCAGAGCGTTTCGCCAGGTTTACTTCCATTTCGAGTTACAGTGGTTGCCCGAGATACGCCCATGATAACCTCAACCAACAGTGGTACCATTCCACAGTCATCTCAGTTGCCAGTAGTGATCAACATTGTATCACCACCAAATCGTATCATCATGGTCATGGAAGGAATCACACCCGATAAAGCCAATCTAAAGGAATCTGAAATTATTGAAATTATTCAAGAACTTTCTAATTTTATTATTGGAATTGAAAAAATTACACCGCATTTCTATTTTCATGGAAATGGAAGCTTAGATACGGACAATACCATGACTGACGTTTGGTTCTATGCCGTAGATCCTGTCAGTGACTATATTTTGGATCGAGAAAATCCCAAGATTACAGAAGGAATTCTAAATCCAGAAAAAATCAAGTCTATTTCCTACTTTGTTTCAAGCAAACTGAGCGTGCGTGTAAGAGAAGTACGAAATCCACTGTCGAAACCAGTTGTGCAACCTGTTCGGGTTGGTCCATTGTTGGCAGAACAAGAATGGGCACCATTTCCTGCTGCTTTGGTTGGTCTGGCTGGGCTAATTGTGATTGTTGGCTTGGTAGCAATTAGCTTGGTGTGCTACAAGTGGTCACGATATACGGCGTATAGAAATCAAGTCCAGAGATTCGCTGTATCCCCGCGTTACGAACCATTTTACGTTGACAGTGCTAGGAGCCCAAGTCTGAAACAATACGAGACGCAGGTATGCCATTTGGCCGAAAGAAAAAAAATTAACTATTTTTTTTTTTAAAGAAACACAAAACTTTTTTATTTGCTACCATCAAATGCTTTACAGGTACTTCAGATGCGTGTAAACGTTGATGAACTCGACAATAACTCAGATTTCAATACGGAAATGACTTGTAATAGAAATCAATCTTTCAATCAAGGTTGGTACTGCTGCGCTAATTTTTTTTAAATACTGATATTTGGAATTTCATTTATATTTGTTTTAGGCCCAGCGGTAAACGCTGCCGCTGCAGCGAGTAGGTTGGAGAGCGATCTAAAGTATTCTAACATTGGATCACCACGTAGAACAATGTTGAGAACGTTTCAAACCCATTCAGCAAATGTAGAGCGTGTCGATGGTTCCATGGCAAATCCAATTTATGAAAGGTAGGTCGTTTACCTCAATGTCTTTTTTTTCGGAAAGAGAAAGCCATAATTTTTTGGAACTTTAAATTTTTATCTGAGTCCTACAGATCTGATGATGACGAAGATGGAATTGTAAGTATCAATTCAGAAACAAATGAAAACGTACATTTTCAGCAACCGAGAGACTTTGTGGCAATTAGAAGATAAAATCCTTTTGTAACAAATTAACAATTTTACCACTAACACTTTGTTTACGCCTTTTGTATTTCTTTGGAAAACAAATTCTGGTTTAATAAATTAGGATTATGACAAATCTTTCGAAAAAAATTTTAAGTGATTTGAATTTTGACACCGCAAAATCGTTATCCTTTGTAAATATTTTCTAATATTCCGATAAATTTCACCCATACATTTTTTTGCATTAAATTTTTACTACAATTTTAACCGTGTATCTTTGCAATCAAATACTGGAAGGTCAAGACTTGTAAAATAGTGATTGAAAACGCCGGGGTTTGCAACACCATAGATCTAGATAGCCTGAATTTTCGCCGTTTGTTCGAAATACGATGTGCAGGATGAACACCAATTGTACACTTGTTATCAATGGCACATCTTCCACTAGAACAGACTGACGCAAAACCCGAGTGTTTTTTTAAATATGCGTCCACATCAACTGTGAAGTTGTGAAAGTATTCCTCTAGAAATTTGTTCCATGGTCGATTATCTAGTTCTTTTCCGTATAACATTCTCAGGTTTTTGTGTGCTTCTGTAACGGTATAACTAATTCTAGAATCTGGAGTATTAGAAGAAATGTTAGCGAGAATGTTCTTGATTTTCTCAGCTGCAGCTTTCATCTCACGCAAATTCAGTGAACTACAAGGTGAAATGACAAATTGGCTAAGGAATCTTACAGTGCCCCGAGAATTGTTAGTTTGCCGACTTACCTACGCTGATTACAAGGTACGTTGTTACGTATCAAGCAAGTTTTGGATATGCTATACCCCACAAAGTCAACCTGAATTGCCAAAAGATCATTGCAGTAGCACGTGCCAACTATACCTTGAACAACGCAGGTCAGAAGTCGTCGATCGGAATTGCATACATTGTCTAAATACAAAACAAAAATAGTGAGATTAACAAATTTATTTGTTTTGGAATTTTACTTACTTCCATTACAACTATCGCCGATTTCGTACCGTTGAATATATTGAGAACCATCAGTTTCAGTATTTGTTTCTGATTTTGTGCCTTTACTACTTAAAATGATTGAAATTAGTAAGTAAATGAAAATTTTGTAAATTTTGTAAATTCGAAAATCACAATACATGTGGGTTACAAAATAAAAAAGAAATCTTATTTCGTAGAAGTCTGCTAGAATTATACAAAATTTGGTATTTTCGACCTTCAGGTTTTTGTATTTGTTTACTTCATCAATTTGTAAATCACCATTAGCTGCTGTTTCTATTAGTTACCTGGAGACGTAGTTGAATTTACCTTATTTTATATTTTCAAATTTAGTTACAAGTAAACAACGTACAACTTTCGTAAAAAAACATTTAGAGAAGGAGAAGCGTTTAGAGTCCGTACACTCAATTTCGATGCAAACGCTACGAACATATCCTCGTTGTAGACTCAGATTATATGTCCTACACAGCAACGCTTTTGAACAGTACAGTGATCACCTACCTGCTCCACAACGAAAGACTCGGAGACTAGCAGGAAAATGACTACCAACAAAACAAATCTAAAAAAAAGAAGATTAAAATTTTTTTTTTAATTTAGTTTTTTTAAGAAAAGATAAAAAAAAATGTACTACTTTTGTCTTTTATCAAAATATTGTATTGGTTTTTTTTTCAGAAAAAAAATACAATATTTTCCTAATATACCAAACTCAAGAGAGTTGACGTGTGTGAAGCTTTTTATTATTTTTTTTTTCAAAAATAATAACTTTTACTTAATTTAATTTTTACCTATCCATTTTTGAAATTGAAAAGTTGAGCAAAAAAGAGTGTTTTGAAGAGGTGACTTTTTTTTTTATAGTTTTTTTGCAGCTAGTTTTGTGTACCTTCTTAGGCAGCCTTCTAGAAATTGGTTTGATGAATAATTTTGAATTCGAGCACATGATTCTTTACCAGTGTTCCAATATTCATTAAAATTGCTCACTGATGAATAACCCAATTGATAGAAAGGGAAATTAATAATTTTTCTAATAGGAAGTTTATGAAAAGTACTTTAAAAAAATCAAAAAATATTTTGTATCGACGGTTTAATGAAAAAAAAATTTTTTAAATAAATAATAAAATCCTACTTTAGGTTTTTACTACACTGTAACTAAATTAGATGTGAATTTATTTGAAATTAAAACAAAGAAAAATGTGATTTTGAACTCAATTCACCAATCATTGTTTAATTTTACCTTTTTTCGTGTGTACATCAATTTTTAATTAAATGTAAATTGTTTTCATTGTTAAATTTAAGTCAACTTACGTTATTAATTATTACCAAATAAAGCGAGTTTTTTTTCAGAATTTTTTAAATAAAGCAAAAAAAATTAAAAATTTTCAAAGTTAAGTTAGTTAAATATCTACTATATACATCTAAAATAATTTTTTTTTTGAAAACTAAATTTGAATTTTGTTAAGAAGTAAATTTGAATTGATAGTTTCTCGACTATATTTTGGCACGAATTTTCGAAGAAGAAAAAACGGTAGAAATCAATTACTTGCTTTATCGCCATCCTCCAAATTACTTTCGCATCTGTCTGTTCTAACGCAACTGGCATCCCCGTGTGAGTGCAAAACGCAGAGATGTCCGTCACAACAACGCTTACTATTACCGTTACACCGACCTTTGCTTTTCACGCATTTTCCGTTTGCTACAAACGGCTCGGAAAGTACGAGAAAAATTACAACCAGGAGAATGAACCTTAAAAATACAGAAAGTAGAGATTATTAATTTTTTTTAAACTAATTTTTACAAAAAAAAATATGTTAGTTTTTTTTTAATTTTGTAAATAATCTAATTGTTTTTCTTAATTAAACTTTCTTACTGTGCTGACTTCATGTTTTTATTTTTTTTCAAATGAACAAGTACAAACCTTGGAAAATGTAATAAAAGACTCAAAATTTAAGAGGAAATTTCAAAAGTAGTAAATTTCTAGAGTTTTCAGCGTAGTTTTATAAGGATGTGACGTGACACGCGCTTAGAACTCTAAGCAAATTGTGTCATGAAATTATATTAATCAGCAAGTCTCAATTCCGTCATGCGTTTCTTTTCTTTCAACCAAAAGAATGTTTGCTGTCAAATTGACGACAAACACGCGTAAAATAATCAGGACACCTTTATTTTCAGCTATTACGATAATTTTGATGGGAAGTAAAAAAACCAAATAATTTAGCCCTACATGTTAATTGATTTTTTTTTCATTTATGAATATATCACAATCAATTATTTAGCCTGCTATTTGGTAAATTTCTAATAACATCCCGTTTTTTATAAAAATTCTAAAATTCTAAAAATTCTAACAATTGAAGGTAAATTATTAACTAAATTCAAAATAAAGCTAAATTGAGGTTTTTCAATTGAATTTACCTCCAGGGTAGCGGTTTCTGTTTACGAAACGCTAAGGCGAAAACATGTTACATTGGGTGCGGGAGAGGTCGAGGTGGGTAGCGTTTTAGTACTTTAACTCTAAAATAGCGTGAAGCACGTAACTCCGATATACTAGTAATATTAGATATAATACACAGACATGGTAATAGATTTCGTACAATAACTTCGCTCTGTGGTTAAGGGACACTATCGATGTCTTAAAAAAATTAAATTACCAGATAATTTTTTTTCAAGAGTACATTAGAAATGAAAATTTTTAAGCGTAAAATGAGCGGCGGAATTTCATAAACAATCAATGTTAGAAATTGATTAGATTTGCTGCAAATCAATTTCAAAAGCTTCATAATTGTGAAATAAGGATGAATATACAGACGGAAAATACCGATTAATGAAAAAATTAAATTAAAACCCGAATGAATTAACTTTTGCAAGTTGTGACACTTAATTTTGACAGTAGTGATAATCCGATTCATTGGTTTAATGAAAAGTTTGTAAATAATTAGACGCTTTTGAATTTCTACTGTCACAAAGAAAGGAAGGAAATTCTCCTATACATTCTCGTGTGTACGATCACTTTCGTTAGACTTGATGTAACATCAAGTATGGGCATTTCACTTACAAACATAAATTTCTCATGCCATTTTCAAATTTCAAAAAAATTTAACTATGTTTGTTTATGAAATTCCGCCGCTCATTTTACGCTTAAAAATTTTCATTTCTAATGTACTCTTGAAAAAAAATTATCTGGTAATTTAATTTTTTTAAGACATCGATAGTGTCGTTGAGGAACTAGAAATGAATAAGGAAAAAAACGCATCACTGACTATTATTTGCTCACTCCTTAAATTTAACAATTTTTGGCACACCATCTTATATGTGTGACTGATTTTGAAGAGGATTTAAGAAATTATTCCAAAGTTTCAAGTATCGTAAGAATCGACAATACAAACTGCGAAGAAAGACTTGTCAAATTTTCAGCGAAGCTTGAGATTTTTCATGCATCGCCTAGCGAAAGCGATAATCTAAAACATTTTTTATTCTTCGATTAAAAATTTTGTGTTGGTGATGTTATTTGGCAAAAAAGCAACAGACTGAAATGTCCAATAGTTCATTTTAAGTGGTAAAAATTTCTTTGTGCAATTCATACTGAAATGACATTGGATTTTAACCTCGAGCGTATTTGCCTCAGGGTCTTCACTTTTATTGGCTGGGCCAATGGGTTGTTTCCAGTTACATCTGGTTTCAACATTCGAATGGAATACAATATTATCAGTTTTTCAATGCTATACGCAGTTGTTCTACTGGCATTCCCGATTTTTCGGGTTTGGTATCAATTGTGCGATTTTCCATCAAATTCTACGCCTTTACGATCCATAGTATCAAATTTTACCTTTCCCATTCCTTGTGTTATTGACTTCAGTATTCGCCTAACTTCTATTTGCTATTGTAACCATATTACTCAAATTTTTCGCTATGTTCAAAAAAATTGTGCAAAGCCAAACAAAGGCGCTTGTTTATTTTATCTTATGACCTTGATTACAGATATTAGTATTTTCTTTCTGAGGTCAGTTGACGGGTATCAATGCCTCATTATAAATAAACCCAACGGTGACGCAGGGTCAAACTCCTATACAACTCGCCTACTTTACACTTGTATTCAGCAGTTTTGGCATTACAGTGTAGATCACGGTACATTTTTCATTTTATTTGTGGGTACAAAATTAACTCAAAATTTTGAAACCATTTGGAATAAAGTTATTCAGTTATTAATCTTGAAACAAAAAGAAATATGGAATCTGACACATTACGTACGACCACTTCCGCGTAGACATAAGTGTCAACATTTTACTTTGAAAGAAATAACGAAAGAAATTTTTGAACTGGAAGAAATTTACACCAAATTTAATCAAATTGCTGGAATTTACGCCTTGATAATATTTGTTGGAGAGGCAATTTTTACTTTGGGAAAATTTGATTATACCGATGATACTTCAACAAATTCATGCCGACAAATTGCATTTCTCTGTTTGATGACAAAAGTTTTTTTGCTCTTCTACGTAGTTGCAAGTTTGGGAACTTATACCACTAAAACGGTAAAATATGTTCAAATTTGTCAGTATAAAGATATAATTCATATTAATAAACTAATTCCATATTATTCAAATTGTATTACAAAAGAAAACTATAAGAAAGAAATACACTATGATTTGAAATTACGCTTTAAAGGTTCTGTTATTGTCCAGATATCAGTTTTCTGTATACTACTTTTGTTTATTGTAGATTCAGCGACTTCAAGGCACTGTCAAATTCAACGTTCTTACAACCAAAGTACGCCTGGCAAACGTCTACGATGGAAAGATGTGTTGCGAACAAGTAAATTATTGAGCTCCAGTTTACAATTTTTTTAATTAATTAAATTAACTATAAAAAAGAAAATTAATAGGAAATCTAATATTGAAAACGTTAAGCAGATGCAAGTGGTTACGGATGCTATTCATTCATGGTCATGTGACCTTTCGGCATTGGAACTCTGCATTGTGAACAACGCTCTGTTGTCGCAAGTATAAAAATTAGCATTATTTTTTTTCCATAAGATTTAAAAATATAGCGTCATTTGAACATTTTCTTCTATAAGGTTGTACCATTACTCGGCTATTTTAAAATTTGACGCAAAATTTACAATTTGTATTTGATTTTCAGATCTGTGGGACAGTAGTCACATACTGGATACTTTTCCTCCAACTAAATGGGAGTCGTTGACCTTTGTTTTTTTTAAATTATCCAACCAACCGTACCATTTTCACCATTCGTTTTTATTTCAAATCTGTGTTTTTTAAAATAAAGCATGTTAAAGTGTCTTACTACTTAGAAAGTGTTGAAAAATTTGAAAAAGATTTAAATTTCAAAATTTATTTCCACTTATCACTCGGCAAAATTTTATCTCAGAGATGTTTTTTGAAACTTTTTACATACACTTTGGCAAGGAACTTTGAAGCATCTGTTTGAGTTCATTAAAATTCTCAAATTGTTGAAATTGTTCCATGATAAATGGTAATGTTGGGAGAAAATTCCATGGATTCGTGTCCATGGTTTGGATAAATACATAACCAGCTTTCATTTGTATAAAATTCATAAGTCTTAAATCTAATGCAGCAACGTTGTACGCCATTACAGTATACTTTAAACTTGGATTTGCTTCTAAAGCGTCACTTGCAGGAAATGTCGCAGCATTTAACGTATCCCTGGATGGTAGTCCAACATTTTCGTAAATGACAGTTGTATTAAAAATTTCAATTAGTTGTGCATCATTAACAGCAACTCCGGGATTACCAACGCTAAAGACAAAACCACTAGAGATAATATACGAATTCAAAGCTTTGTAGTAGTCTAAAATGGTCGGTGACATCTTGTTATCCATTTCGTCTACAAATATACCGGTGACTAACGGGTACAACTTTTTCCAATTGTCAACTTCCTGGTGAATTTTAGTCTTATTTCGTTTTCCATAGGACGAGTAGACATAACCCAGTACTTTGATTTTGGCAGCAACGAGTTTTTGAATTCCATCGGTATACTGTCTGTCAATGGATGACCCCGAGCCATTCGCTGGATTGACGATGGCCCAGATTTGAGTTGAAGGATGATTTCCCAAGGTGGCAGCAGCCTCGATAAGCGGTTCCCATGTGTGACGGCCATCAACCAGTCCTGGATAGACGTATAGTGGGACGATTGATCCTGAAGCTGTTAAAAGAATGGGGTATAAAACGGAATAAATTAAAAAAAAATACAGTCTAGGCGAAAGTATTAGATAGAGTTTTGCTACCCGTGAAATGTTGAATTTTACAATTTACAAAGTTACTTTTTGTATTTACCTTTTGTATCATGGACGAATGAACTCAGAGTCAGAAGACAAAATAATGGTACAGGAAGAAAATGCATCTCGATCAGGTAAAGTTATCGATGGAACTAATCCAAGAAAACTCAAACAAGACACTTTTATATTTTATATCGCTGACGTTCAGTAAAATTTTTAGTAAAGTTTTTCCACCCAACTGGAGTGAGGTTTGGTATTGACCACGAAAATGCAAAACTATTATTTGAATCAACTATAAATTATAATTTTTGCACGAGTTGATTTGCTGGATGAATACTAATGTGCAAAATGTGATGGAGGTTGTTTATAGTGGTTAAGGTTAAGAACATTTTCAATTTTTTTCCCTTTCGGACTGAATTTGTCATAAATCATAAATTTACCATACGTTTAGGAAAAGTTATTTTTGGAAGGCTTTTGTCATAAGATTGACTAGTTGTACAATACTATCAGTAAATGACCAAGTTTCCAGAGGGATGACCTTGGGACACAAAATGATTGTTTGACTAAAGTCGGAAACCGTAAAGACCCAACAAATAAACCTGAATAAACTTTTAAGGAAAAAGGAATAAATAATAATGTATATATTTTTTTTATTTTTTCTATTTCACCATTAGGCCTCATTCAGTCATAGTTTATTTTTATTTATTTTTAAATTTGAATTAGATATCTTAATAAAAAAAATAAAGTGATAAATTATAAGTAGTGCTTACTAAAATATATAGATATTTTCTATTTTTACTGAAATAATAAAATAAGGCAGCAAATGTTTTGTTAAGCGATTATTTACAATCGAATAAGTTTTTTGACAAAAACTTGCCCATTCACGTGAAGGGTGATTATAGTCAACGTTCGGAGTAGTGTTTGGTCGTGGAGGAGGGTTAGCAAGAATCAGACGGATGACGGACACAACAACACGAATTTGGGATCTGATTGCATGATTTCTGTAACTGATTAAATTTAGATTCATTAGTGTAGGAAGGAGGCTAAAAACACGCCAGTGAACTGACAGTGGAGTGGACATAATGTGGGCTATACGATTCAACTTAAGTAGTGTTGTATCCTTTTCGTTTTCCTCAAGTAAGCCTTTCATAAGTTTTCTAAATCTGTAACTGCAAAATTTGCAGTGCAAATTGCTAACATAACAGTTGCATTTTTGAACAAGAAGCTAGAAACCCTTCATTGCTCAATGTACTCTGCTGCAATTTCCAATCACTCACGCTGAATCAATCGGGGAAACAAACTGAACATAGCAATCGCCAACCGGTGCCAGCATGTTTCAGTATTCAGAAAAGAAATACTGGCTTCTTTAGTAAAGGTACGTTATGTCGGAAACGATTTGACAATTAGCTATAATGTCTTACAAATGGTATAAATAATTTCTTGAAGGTATTATCTATTAACACGATTGAAACTTCTTACAACTTCAATTTGTAGTAACTGCTGCTGAACTCTGGAAGGGTGTTACAAGTGTAAGTAATGCAGGAAGGAAACGAGGACGTGGAAAAGGAGTAGGGCGGAGATTTGCAAAGGATTTAAACCGTGGACAAGTCATTGGTGTAGGTAATGTAACCGTATTTAAATAAAGTTTTTCGAAGTAACACACTACGTTTGTAAACGAACCAATTAAAAAAAAATGCTTGTACGTATTATCGTGTTCCAGGAAAAATAAATATGGTATGGCCTGGATTGAATGCCCCTGTTTTGCAAGGAAAAGAACTAGTAATGCAGAAGGAGCTTCCGCCGGATACAGATAGGGAGACAAAGCTCCAAAAAATGAGGGATACGATGGGGGTATTTCGATCGATGAAGTTAAGTCCTCTAGAAAGAGGTTGGTCCGGGACAAGAATGCATGGCCGAAGTGTTGGACCTCCTGATCCAATTGGAATGGACACATTTGAAGGTTTTGATACGAAAATTTTAGAGGTAAGCGATAATCAAACTAAACCAGGCAGTAAGTTGCAACTAAAAATTATGGCCCGCTTGTAGTAATCGTACCCAGGCACAACTAATAATTTTTTCAAATAATTTTCTACATGATAGATGAAAAATGTCGCATTCATGGATGGAAATCACGGGAAAAAACGACGGTTTAGTGTACTTGCTTTTACGGGAAACTTTAATGGTTTAGCTGGATTTTCGTTCGCGAAGAATCCTGACGGTCGAGCTGCAATCAAACGGGCAAAAAATCGGGCTGGGCAGAAATTGTTTTTCATTGAAAGATACAATGACCATACTGGTATGAATTGCATTAGTAGCGAATATTTTGGTAGACGGTTATTTCACAATAAGTTCAATTGTATTCTTAATGACATTCATTTTCAGTACTACACGACTTTTTTTGTGCTTTCGGTAAAACAAAAATTTTCGTATACCGGAAGCCTGAGGGATTTGGTTTGGTATGTCATCGTGCAATTCGGACAATGTGCGAAGTCATTGGGATTAAAGATCTCTACGCCAAGGTGGAAGGTAGTACAAGTCTTCAGCATATTGTAAAAGCTTTCATGTTGGGACTATTGCGGCAGGTTATTTATTAACTGAAATACTTGAATACAATAATATATGTTATCATATACTTGTAGGATTTGTAGTTCGATTTTCTCTTTTTTCATTTTTTGTTAATCTTACAGAAATCGTATGATATGATGGCCGAAGACAAGAAATTATTTGTGGTTGAACAAAGGGAAGAAAATCAAAACGTGCCTGTTTTACTAGCGACTCCTACGGAATGTAGGGCTCCAAAAGAAATACCTACAAACGAAAATTTGGATTTTAGAACGGTACTTATTTATTTTACTAATTATTTTGTATGTGAATTCTAATTCTTCGTATCAATTTAGTATGGATTTGATGGTCGAATAGTGTTGAAACGAAGGAAATTTGTTCCATTCTATACTAAGCTACCTTGCTGGCAAAACCATTTACTCAAAACCGAATTCAAACGAAATGAACAGCAGGCAAGTTAAAAAAAATACAGGGTGTACCAAGTTTTCCACTTGTTCACTGGTACTCTAATGAGTGTTTTTTTTTCTTTTTTAGGTTAAAGTGAGGCTTTATAATGATTTCGGCGGACGAAGGTCGCACTTAACATCAAAATTTCCCGAGTGCGACGCCCTGTATGCCGGTAGTATTTATAAAAAGAAGAAGCGAGAAATGGCAGCTGCTGCTGCAGCTGAAGAGAACGAATAGACTACGATTTTTAGGCAAGAAATTTTTCTATACCAGAAGTAAATAAATAATTGTTCCAGTTTTGGATCATTTAGCTTACAATTATGAATTCCTTTTAATAATGAATGCAATTTTCAGTTTAATTTTCTGTTTTTCTTTGCTTTTTTTTTCTCACCAGTGTGTTGTTTGCAAACCGTAATTTCCAATACGATCGGACCAAATTCCAAGACAAAACTAATAGCTTTCAATTAGTAGTTTATTATTCCTTCTAGTTCCTGTGAATTTTTAGAGAAGTGCACAATAAACTGGATCTCCTACTTTGATACAACTTCCTGCTTGGTAGAAACCCATTGAAAGTCCAAAGAGTCCTCTGCCTTTTACCAGTTTGTCGACAACGTCGTTCCCAACACTTCGATTCATGCTGTTAGAACATGAAAGATGTTTAGTAGAAACAAAACAATTTACTTGCAATGTAGGACTACGATTTCATACCCTTCGAGGGTCTCTAATGGTTGACCTTCTGGGTCAAATTCTCCAGTTTCTGGGTTCACTGTAGTAAGTTTACATCGTGTACATGGCTTAGAACTTTTAAATATCGGTCCAGTTTTAGATCCAATTTGGACGTAGCTCCAAAAGTCTTCGGCGAACGGTTCTGGAACTCCGCTAATGAGGATTGAAGGTCGGAAATTTTTGACAGTGACGGGATTTTTCAAAAGTCTATTCAAATCTGCTATGGATTCTTCGCTCAGGAGCATAAAAGCAGTTTGATCTTGAAAGGCAGCCTGGATTAAAAAGTTAACAAGGTTTATATTATTTTTGTTAAAAAAATATTTGTAAGTTGTTCCACCATTTTGTTCGTTTACCTTATCTTCGTCGAAGAAGGCAGGAAACTGTGCTTCAATTCTATTTCGAATTCGTTGAGTTTTTTGCAAAGCGTGGTAAACTAAACGAAAGCCCTTGACCTCCAGGAATGTGTCTAACCAGTGACCAATTTTATCTCCACAATCCAGCACTTCTCGTACATGGTCTTCGAAAACGCTTTCATTTGAACATTAAATTAACGATTAAAAAACTATCATTCATGTTCTATAAAAAACTGCATCAGAACATACCGGCACGATCTTTTATTTGGAAGAATATTTTCTGGCAAGGAAATTGTAAGTGATTCCATTCTAGGTCCAGAGACTGTAACTTGTTCACCTTTGACCAGTACTTTGATTAGAGCTAATCTTGGTAGAACTCTTTGAGTTTGGAAAGAGTAGCGGTGGTCAACAACCATGAAAATGCGGTCACGTTGCGCCTCCGATTCTGGACCTAAAAGTTGTAAATTAAATAAAAGTTTTCTTAAAACTAATTGTAAGAATGTTAGATAACTATTCTATTTTTAAAAAATGTTTAAGGTTTTCACCTCTGAGTCCAATCGGAGTTACGGTAGCTTCCTCCACTTCGATTCCGGTACATGATTTGATAGGATAAATGATTAATTTTGAAACAGATCCAACGCGAACCCATCTTTTGGGAATATCTTTTTGATTCGACTTTTTTTTGCAAAATTGTTTGATGACAGTGTACAAGATTCCAGTAGAAATAGTTGCAACAGTGACAACCCTACACACTTTTCCTACTAGAGACATAATTCCTTTGATTCGTAATCTTATTAAATAAAACACGCGTTAAAGTTTTACTCTAATAGATTTGGAAGCGTGCTTTAATCTAAATCGTAGTTTAGTGAAAAACCGTTTAGGTTGACCTTGCAAGTTCTACGCGTAAAAATCTCAATAGATTGTGTGATGTGTATACTTTTGGTTCAAAAGTGATTGAACTTAAGATATATTTTTGAACCGGGTGGATGTTGCCTTTAGAAAAGCACAATATAATTGTAAGGAGATTGAACTTAATCCCTAAGGCCTGAATGAAAATCCTTAAAAGCAAAGTACAAGTACAAAACGTGTCTCGTGTTTAAGTCTTTGCTGGGGGCGTGAGCATATGTACCTATCTTAACCTAATGCGGTTTCAGTAGTGTTACGAACTTTTTTCTGATGAAAAATGACATAAATTCGAAGTTGGACAACAAATATATTTCAGAAATAGAAATATAATGAAGATTTATTTAAAACTGACCAAATTCTAATCCTAACAATGCAGTTTTCCGAATTCGATGCCCCCCGATAGAACAACAACAAACGTCTTTATTGCTATTCTGAGAATTCTTAAATCCAGAATATTGTCCAAGGAGCAAGGAGTCTTGAAAATGAATTCAATAAAACGTTTTTCTAGACTATTGCATCATTTTCTCAATTCCCAAGTCATACAAATTAGATTGGTTTTCATTCAGCCAATGCAATGATAGACGTAATTGGTTAATAAATCATTAGCCATTAGGTCCACTGTTATCACTTCCACACATGAAATGAGTGGTCGTAAAATTCTAAACGACATTTAAATTCATAGTTCTTTCAGCTCGTGTGATCATGATGTTTATTCTTACCGTTTTTGCATCTGTATAATTTATTCTCAAAGATATTAGTTTATAACGAATAAGCAGCTCAAACTAATTTCTAAATACAAAGAAAAAAAATCTTGTTTTACAAAGAAACGTGCTTATTTACTCAAAGATCCAATTATTTAAAAAGGAAATATCTAAAAATAAACGAAGCTTAAATACCTCGTTTAGCTTTTAGCTTCATTTTAGTTAATTACTACAACCAACCCCTGCTGTTTTATCACCTGCTAATTTACTCCTATTTTAGGCATCTTGTATGTTTAAGGAGAGGGCTTCTAGATTTTAGATTCTAGAAAACTTCTTTACATGAAACTTTTTCTTTTGCATTATACATTATAGATTAATATTACATTATTTATTTGTAGTACAGCTACTATCTCTTAAACTTTAACTCTGACTTGCAAAATTTTGCTGAGGAATGAAAAAATTTGTAATCTTATGCAGCGTAAGAAAGCGAGATTAAGTTAACCAGATCAAGCAAAAAGTAACCAGAGTCCAGATGCGATGAAAATTTATAAGCTGTTGCAATTTGCAAATTTTGAACTTTCACATATAAAACTTCATTGATTTCATTTGCTGAGTTGTAAGTTATAACATAGGTTATTATGTAGTTTAAAAATGAAGAATGATGAGTAAACTAAAAAATGCAATTTTGTGACAAACTCATTTCGAAATGGACATTTCGTTTTTATGCAAAAGTTTATAAAAGCTGGATACGTCTTGTAACATTTTCAAAGTTTTTTTCTTTTTTAAAAAATTAGTCGTAAAAAGGTTCACTTTGGGTACAGACCTTAACATTTGGAGAAAATGAACAGAAGGATTTTCCTGGTACAATTGGAATTAGCTTTAACTATTTTCACCTTAGCTAATAGTAGAAATATTCTAAAACAATTTTTTTTTTAATTTTAGGATAGTGAAGTCCTGAATTTTTTAATTGGCGTCCTTTCCAGTTTGAAAAATTTGCCACTCCCACTTGGGTTCATTCCTCCTGCCGCAGTTTGGGTAGGACTTTTCACTGCTCTACTTGGATTTAAGTTGTACGTCATTGACCTACTGTACAATCCAAATCCACCATTTCCACTTGATTATGACTTCATTGTCGGTGAGCTTTTTCTTCATGTTAAGCTCAAGTTTAGGTTAACCTTCATAACTCGGATTTTGCAAATAATGAATGTGTAAAATAAATTAAAAATTTCAGTTGGGTCAGGCTCTGCTGGAGCAGTAATTGCCAATCGTCTGTCAGCAAGTGGAAGATTCAGCGTTTTGCTCCTGGAAGCTGGCGGAGATCCGACATTTTTCAATTCAGTACCTTCAGCAGCGTTATTTAATGCGCATCACGCATCAACTGACTGGATGTTCAACCTTGCACCGCAACAGAATTCCTGCTTAGCGTACCCGAATCATGTACGTTGGTAGCTTTGGGTCTTAAAATTTATTTGAATTTTTTTAATATTTCGATTTTTGAAATGAAGGTTCTACCGTTCCCGCGTGGAAAGACGCTAGGCGGTTCAACCACCTTAAATTTTATGGTTTACCAGCGTGGTAACCCGAGAGACTACGATGGTTGGGTAAATGCCACCGGAGATTCCCGATGGTCATATCAGAGTACCTTACCATACTTCAAAAAATCTGAAAATTACCGCGGAAATTATGTTAATTTGTCAACTTCTTGTAAGCCCACTTAACCCTTGAACTTACAATTCCTACAGATTGATGGTACCACTTGAAATTATTTTAAATTTAAATAAAGTGCACTA